>JAQQSY010004490.1:0-12277 GCA_028646535.1 Procyon lotor
TATTAATATAAAAAACTTCAACCAACACATTAGTACTGTTTCTTTAAAGATGGCAATATCTTGATAAAATTTTGTATAAAAAAGTCTCTTGTTAATATTAACTTCCAAATCATTAAAAATGTTTCCTGTGTCTTGCCTTTTTAAATCTTATAGTAGCTCAGTAAGACACCTATTTTTATTGTCCACTCATTCAAGTTCATTTTGTGGAAACAGCTCATGAATCCTGATTCATTATGCACCTCAATCTATGCATTCCAGTTTAAGGCATTATTAGCAAGTTTTAAGTGTCCACTTAAATAAGGAATCTTACTAGTTTGAAGTAATGAGAGGTATCTTTATTCCTCTTATGATAAACAGCAGAAAAACAGCAAATATGATAATAGAAGATTATTATATGAAGGCATCAATCAGTCTTTCAGAAAGTTCCTCAAGGAACTCTGCTACTAAGCTACTATGGGCTGGTTCATTCATTCATTCTTTCATCTATCCTTTCAAAAAGCATCTCAAAAGCATCTACTAAAAATCAGTATCAGTAAATAAAATCTTTAATAAATAAATAAATAAATAAATAAATAAATAAATAAAATCTTTAAAAAAAAATCAGTATCAGACTAACTGAAATATTTACTCAACAACTGCCCTCCCTCCCTCCAGAATATGTTATGCAAAAGTATTTTTTGACTGAGATAATGGAGTGTTCATTTGAATCATGTCTGACAGTGTCTAGGATACTGAGTTTGAGAAACATTAAAATAACCATTGAAAAGGATGGCTCCTTTTTTCAGCATTTATAAACAAGACTGGAGGAAAAAAATCAATAGTTAAAAAAAATGGTCTTCAGACATGGGCAAACCTGGTTTTCAATTTCAACCCCCCAGTTAAGAGTAGTCTCAGGAAACTTAACTTCTCTGCACTCCAGTATTTCATGTGTAAGCAAACTAAAAATACCAATCTCTTAGTTTATTTAAAGATAAAATGAACTATATGTAAATTTCTAAATACACTAATTTAATATATGAAATTACCTTGATAATTTTTAGGGTCTTTTATCTGATTATTGCTCTAATCTTAGTGGCATAAACTAGCAAATAGTTTATGATGCTCACGAATCTATGGGTCAGGAGTACAAATAGGGCACAAAGGGGAAGGCTTGCCTCTGCATGCAAAATCTGGAGCCTTTGTTAGGAAGAGCCAAGTAGCTGGAATCACCTAGAGATTTCTTTACTCACTTGTTCGGCACCAGGGTTGGAATCACTCAGAGACTGAAACTATCACCTGGAGCACCTATACAGTGTCTTCTCTGTGTGGCATAGACTTCCCACAGCATGACATTGAGATCCCAAGAAGGTACATCAAAAACCATTTCAGAAGCAAGCAATCCAGAAGAACCAGGTAGAAGTTGCATGGCCTTTTTATGACCTAGCCCCAGAAGACATATGGCATCACTTCCTTCTAAGAACTTTCTTCTAAGTTCCCTAAGATTTCCATAGGTAAAGAAACACAGACCCCGCTTACCAATGGAAAAAGTTGCAGAGAATGTTCAGAGGACAATTCCTAACATGCCGAATTTTCCCATTCTCCACCCTAGATCAAACAAGCTGATCTCTGTCAGTGCTTCCTGGAATCGCTTAGAAATATTCCACAACCAGGTGAGAACATTTTCTCAGTCACAACTATTAGAAGTTTGACCAAGTCAGTCCTAGAAAATCAGACTCCTGATTTTAAGCCAGTTAGAAGTAAATTCAAGCTGCTTTAAAAAGGGGTGTATTTACTCTCTAAATGAAGGTTCTCAATTTTTTTCCCTTAAGATTTTTTTCTGTAACTTTGGGCTGTGAAAATTATGTCTAGTCACATTATATGTACTACATACATCCACTACTTGTACTTTTATCAAAAGAATTTGTATCAAATTAAGTACTGCACTCTGAATTTCAACGATTTCTTTAATGTCTGCTAGTAACAATGCTATATATCATACTAAAATATGGAAGACATTTCCAAATTTTAACAATTCAGTTAGCACAGTAAAATTACACATTCCACGTAACACATGTCAATATTTTTTTTGTCTTTCTTAGAGAAACTATGAGGTTTGAGGCTTTCGTATTTTAAAATAGTTACTAAAAGTATAGTTGCACAACATCTTTACTGTATTTTTTATAAGATAATTTGAAATTTGCTGATACTAATTTCATTATCTTTTAACTATGCTCGTTTTCCTATTATAGTGAACTAGAGGACTATCTTTTGAAAGGCACATTTGGTGTGATTGGCTGGTTTCAGCTTATTCTCCACTGATAGGAAAAAGCTCAAATGACGAGCATATGGTAGAAGTGTTGCCAACTGGTGAAGAGTACTCTTGGATGCCATAGACCATTTTTAGACTTGGAATGTGGAACTGCTACTGCAGGACACAAAGTAGTAGCTAAATAATTTCTTCTTTCTCATGCTTTGACTTTTGCTCATTTTTTTTCATCTCTGTTTTGTGCCATTTCCACTTGTTTCCATTCTACCTGAAAATGGTGGTAAATGGCAGTCTCTTCTTTCAAGGACTGTAGCTTTCTGGTAATTTAGTTATGTAAGAAGACTGACACTGATGAAATTTTCAACCTGACATGACTAATCATGGCTTTCCTATTATCATTAGCTTCTAAGAGCAATGGTGCTCCTTATTTGAATTAATTGGAATGTCATATTAATATGCTAAAATGTCCAGCAGCTAATCACTTTGATGTAGAACTTTGTTGTTGAGGTGAATGGGGGAGGCAATGGGCAGCAGCGAGGGGTAGGCCTTCATGCTCTACTAAAGACATGAGAGCCACAAAATAAGTTTCCCAAAATTATTTATTTCTTCTGACTCAACCATGTTGCTTGAAAATGGCACTGAATCTGATGCTTTATTCCCTCTGTTTTCCCAGACAGAGGCTGCAGGAATTGCTTCCATTCAAATGGTGTCTTCTCTTTGTTATTAATACTTCTTAGTTTGCTTATTTGAAAAAGTGTAGCTTTTTCTATGTCACAGCTGTCGCAGCTTCTATGACAGTTAAGAATATAATACAATATATAATATATATCTTTTTCTAAAGGCTAAAATACTTCAAAGAACAATTTAATATGCATCATAATTTCTTTTTGGAATCTGACAGTAGCTATTTGGTCTATGTCACATTCTATGTGATCATGAAGTTAAGCATCATATTTAGTTAAGTGCCACTTTGTTAGGGGTTGGATGGTTGTTATTGCATTTGAGTAAGGGTTTGGTCCAAAGGTGAACAAGATTCAGTCCCTGCCCTTCAGTGTAGTCTTGTGGGAAGTAGGGAGAGATATGGAGGTCTATTTGCAGATACGTCTGATGCTGCAGATGGTTTATCTAAGATACATACAAAATTAGCCTCAGGGTGCCTGGATGACTCATTTGGTTAGGAGACTGACTCTTGCTTTCAGCTCAGGTCATGATCTCAGGGTCCCGAGACTGAGCCCTGCATCAAGCTCTGGGCTCAGCAAGGAGTCTACTTGTTTCTCTCTCCCTCTTCCTCTGCCCCTCCCCCCACCCACATACATTCTTTCTCTCTCTCAAATAAATAATAAATCTTTAAAGAAAAAGAAATGGCCTCAAAGTTTTTTTGAAGAGCAGGGAGAGACAATATCAGACCTGAAAGTTAGGAAGATTACTTTAAGCATTGCATGGTATATATTGCTGGGTGTTTGGGATGTAAGGAGGAAATTAAAAGGTTCTTAGATTAGTCTTGGAATGGAGTAATATCAGCTACAATCAAATGTATGGGAAATAGATATAAAAGTTTGCGATGAATGCTGTTAAAGCTTAGCATTTGGGTATTTGCTATAGAAGGTGACTTTGAAATATCATGCATAAAAGGAACTAGCATTTGCCGAAAATGAAAAGAAGTGGAGAGGAATACACAGAGATGGAACTTGGACTCTGAAAAACTGAAATTCCTAGTTTTATAGGAATTATGTCCACCAATTATGTCCATCTCAAAAAAGATATTTTGTGCCATGAAACAAATAAGTATCTTTAAATATTTTCAAAATATACCATCTTGGAAAGAGATCTGAAAAATGCTGAGGTTGCACAAAATACACAGCCAGATTTGGTGGTCCTGAAGGTGAAGACAAATGGAGAGGAGAGTTCCAGATAGAGGAAATAAGATCTCATGGGTCCCGGGGAAGGGTCCATGGTGCCAGAGGACACTGGAGTACCTTGTCCCTGCCATAAACACAGTTCCCTTAACCTCATAATAAAGAAGAGCCACTGAAGAAATTTTTAAATATCCATCTCTTTCAAAGTGTGAACAAATTTGAAGAGATTGAGAGGACACAGGGAGATCTGAGAGACTATAGCAAGAATGTGACCAAGTGCCAAAGTGGACACTTAAGGAGAGAAAGAAAAAACTCCACAGTGAAAAAGATTGTATAAATGTTGTCACTTAAATTACTGCAGCCTTAGGTATTGTCAGAGATAACTGAACACCATTAGAGTCAAAGTGGGGAAAACAAATGCTCAGTGTCCAACCTTATGTAGTTATAATAAAAATGATAACAATTACAATTTTGATTTTTTGAATAAAAACTGTGTGCCCAAGACTTATCAAAGTACTTCCCATTTATTTCTTATAACTACACAGTGAGGTGAATTTTATTAGCTCGGCTCTATAATAGAGGCCACCGAGGCTCAGAGAGGTTTAAAAACTTGGCCAAAGTCACACAGGTAGGAAGTCATAGTTTAGACCCCTCAGTTGCAGGCCCAACTTTCAGTGATGTGCTGACACCAGTCCTATTCTCTATCCTCAATGACATCATTCCCTCCACTTCATTTTAACCCACTTATAGAGCAGATGTCATTTTTCAGAGTTTACAATTTAGTTTGTATCATATTGATTGCTTCTTAGGTTGCCCATTACCTGGGGGCCTTTGGGGAGGTTCCTTAATTTATTGGCAACATATTAAATGAGAGTTTATATTCAGTTTCCATCCCTGAGGCATTTTCTTAAGGTCAACAAATCCCATCCCAAGTGGGATGATACAGACTGAAAGAGCTGAATTTGGTATGCTCACATCTTCTCTTTTTTTCCCTTACGTATTGATTTTTTCAGAGTTTAGAATCCATCTACTTCTGGACCTATAGAAGTCTACCCATTAGCCACAAATTATATACTGTACTTTGTTAATCTTGTAAATTCATACATCATGATACAGGAAGAAAAAAGGTAAAGGTAAATTTAGCTGTAATGGCTTTTTGTTTATTAGCATTTATTATTGAAGCCCAGCTAACCTTAAAATGGTCTCAAATCACAAATGAGTCATTTACTTTAAAAGCATAGCCTAGATTAGCAATAAACAAGGGCACCCTAGACTTACTCCACTAAAGTGTTGTGACTGCAAAATAACCATTTTTTCAAATGATGAATAAAAATGCCTTGTTAAATTTCTCTTTTTGTGTGTCTTAACGGTTTATTTGGCTTCAGTAGGTACTAATCAAAGTTTATTAGGACGGAACTTTTGAAACTACTTTAAGGGTTCAATTTTCATCTGAAAAATAAAGACTGTTTCGGGGGGGGGATTAATTAGAGGTGATTTCTCCTGACATGAAGTTTAATAGTAGTTTTCCATTACACATACAGTTTGGGGGTCAGTCAAAATTTAAATATAACCTTTCTCTTAGCTGCTTGGGCCATAATTTATGTTGATTAGCACAAAGCAGGATTCCTTCAATTCATCAGTATTTAAAACTTCCACGTGGATCTTTTCAAATCCCCATAGATTAAAATGTGGAGCATTCCAACATTCATACATACACACACACACACCCCTCAAATCGTATCTATACTGGGGAAAGAAGGTTATTTCCAAAAGAAGGGAATATTATATAAAGATATTTAAGATACTCATTTTAAGCCAGACATCTAGGAAGCATTAATAAAGTTTTCAGAGTTACTTCTAGGTTCACAAGGCAAACACTCCCCCAACTGTCTGCATTCCTACTGTCTGCAACACAAGTAGCATTAAAGTACACAATCATGGTCTATAAAATTTACATAAAGGAATAACACATGAGTTTGTTTATTTCTAGTATAACGAGTAAAATTTATAATGAGATTTTTCCTATGGAGAAGTGTTTTTAAAATGTATATAAACAACTCTGCTGAAATCTGGAATAAATTCATGGTTATTTCTTTGACAGAAACATTTAAATGATGTGTGTTAGTGTGTATATAATATTTTAAATCTAGAAAGTTAGCTACATGGTCTCATCCTAAAATCTGCCAAAGAACCAAGCTTAAATTTGTGAAGAAAAAAAAAAGTAACACATAACATTCTATGTTGCTTACTGTATGCCAGGCACTGGTCTAAATGCTTTACATATATTAACTTATTTAACAGAATGAGGAACATAATCTGTTTCAACATCAGTTAAGTAATTTTGACAACCAAGCAGCTGATATAGAAATAACTGGCTACAGATGGAACTACTGAGTTTACTCAGAAGTAAATGTTTGCCAGCTATTGGTGTGGTGAAAACATAGCCATGATATGACACTTTTATGGAGGAATGAAATGTACTTGCATTTGGAAATATATTAAATGTGAGGACATTTTTAAGTTTGAGTTTTTCACTGGTATTATAGTTTTTAAGAATCTGATCATGGTACTACACACGATGCTTTTTATAAGCTCTCTTCTTGCTCTATCATCATCTTGGCAGGAATATGGGTGACTCTAACTGCTACTACTCAATCAACTGAAAAAGATACATCTGGCTACCTACCACAAATAAGAAATTCAATAGAAGAGAGCTTATCTGGATAACTCCACCAGGAAAATTAGCAGGTGAGGAATATACATAATGACAAAGTGCTTTGAAATACTTACCAGCAGAAAATATAATTAACTTATGATTAGGCTTCTCTTTTCATATTAGTTAAGGTATATGGTAATTATTTGTAAATAGCATGACTTGATAAAATTATAAATATAAATCAATCAAAATAAAATAGACACATAAAATAAATACAACATGATTAGATTTCCATATATGGAATTTCATACGTCTTTAATTATCATAAGGATGCAGATTTAGTCAATGCTTACAATGGTTGCCAATACCCCCAATCATGTCAAAAGCTAACTATCAACTAATTTATGACAATATTGAAGGTAAATCTGCCTCTGTGTGTACATGTTCCCAATTATACTCAACTTCAAATTAAGCAGTCATTATTTTTTCTTTCAAAATCAACATTGATGTAACATTTTTAGTACAAAAAGTGCAAACTTTGAAAAAATATAATTTAAAACACTTTCAGTATAAATTAAGTTTAATTTAGAATGTAATAGATAAAATATCCCATCACACATTGAACATAAAAAAACATAAGAGTATAAAATATTTATATGCAGCCCTATTATAAATAGGTCACCAGTGGAACTGCACTATTGCTCAATCCTTGGCATCAGAGACGAGCTTTAGTTGCTGAATAAGAGTTAGCTACACCACGGGCATCAATCAATTCTCCTTAATAGCAACCATTATAGATTTTGCCTCTAAATCTGAAGCATCCATAAATGTTTTTGCTAATGAGGTATTTTTAAAGGCAAACTGTGGGCTGGTAAAGGTTATTTACCAGGTCATCAAGACACTATACATGCAGAGAGTCAGATTTCCAGTATGAATTTGGCCCTTACTGCCTGTTTAAATTGCCTAGTCTCTGAATTCCTCTACTTCTCCATCTGTAAAATGGACACAATTCCAGCACCAACCACTTTGAAACTATTACAGAGTTAAAAACTCAAGACTTTTGAGTACCACTACTAAGTATTTACTACTATGAATGGAATTAGTATCTAAATGGTAACACAACTCTGAATGGCAGTAGCTTCCTTCAGACTAATTCATTTTAATAAAAAAAAACATTCAGGTGAACAGAACTAAACTTGGAAGAAATATTGAATGAAGGCTGAATGCAATTAATAGCTAATTAACTCAAACTCTTACTAGATAAAGGCACTGAATTTGGAATCCCATTTCTTAAATATCATTTCCTCCTCCCAGTCAACTTTTATGATACGTTCTTCTATCTGTCCTTCCCCCTTTCTTTTCTTTTTTCCTAACTTATGTAGTTGGTCTTCTCTGTATACCATATGTCCTGATTTTAGTAAACTTTTTATGCTTCAATTTCTTACTAAAAGATATAGGCTTGTTATTTTTTATAAAAATTTTAAAATGAAGTGGGCTAGCAATAGTAATATTAGATAATTATTTTCTATTACTTTTTCATTTTTCTAGTAACTCACACCAACAGACATTCATGCCTATCTTAACGGCAAAATTGATTTCCATTGAGAAATAATCATCATAGGAACCAAAATGCTTTAGCAATCTGTTCCCTTCCAAATTGTAACCACTTAACTTTGATCAACATCAAAGCACAGGAAATTTCCATCACTGTTTCTAAAAACTTTCAAAGTGTCAACCTTCCTAAAAGAACAAAAAATATGTACATGGACTCTTAGTGTTGACTTCAATTCTTCTTTTGTGTGTCCAAACATAAGACTCTATCAAACTCCTTATGCTTATAGCTCTTAAGGAATTATAAAACAGGGGCACCGTGATGGCTTAGCTGGCTAAACGTCCATCCATTTCTGGATTTCAGCTCAGGTCATGATCTCAGGGTCATGGGATCAAGTCCCAAGACCAACTCCCTACTCAGCAGGGTGTCTGCTTGAGTTTCTCGCTCTCCCTCTGCTCATGCCCCTACTCATGCTTAATTGTACTCTCTCTAAAATAAATAGAATATTTAAAAAAATAAAAACTTAAGAAAAATTACCAAAAAATTCAATACACGTATGATCACTTAATAAATTAAAATTAATATCATAAATTTACTATGATGAATGTTTTACTGAAACTAATTTGACAATGAAATTATAGTCAGATATAATTATATATATTTAAAACAGTTAAAGTGAAACAATTGTTTTGAATTTTAAATTAGAAATCAATAGTTAAATAGTAAATAGTAAAATTAAGTGTTCTAATAATGGTATAGAATCCAAAGCAACTTCTTTCCAAGTTAACTCTATGATAATGTGTATTTTATAAAAGTGTTATATTATGTGGCATGCTGTAGCAAAACGGGTATGACTACTGAATTAGCCTTTATTTTCAATTTGAAAATAAAGTAAATGACGTGTGTCATTTACTCAAACAATCTGAGAAATACCACTCAATTTCTCTGAATCTGCTTCCTCATCTACAAATAACAATTGCTACTTGAAAAAATCCCAGGGCTTATGAGATTTAATTAATACATATAAAATATCAGCATATTGGGGCACCTGGGTGGCTCAGTTTGTTAAGCAACTGCCTTCGGCTCAGGTCATGATCCCAGGGTCCTGGGATCGAGTCCCACATCGGGCTCCTTGCTCAGCAGGAAGCCTGCATCTCCCTCTGCCTCTACCTGCTTGTGCACTCTCTCTCTCTCTCTCTGACAAATAAATAAAGGAAAATCTTTAAAAAATATATATCAGCATATTTTATGTATGCTATAATTAGCAGATATTCTTTAAGTATTACCCACAACCAATTTACTTTCTTTTGGATGAAGAAATATTAAATGTTTACCATATATGCTACATTATACAATTACATTTACATAATTTTTAATGATGCTATTTTAGAATTTTCCTATATTTCTAGAAAAAAGAAATGTAACTTTTTAGGAATCCTATTAACATAAGTAGTTTTTCCTCAATGAATGTTTATAAAAGAGACTATAGGATTTATATATTAAAAATAAAAACTTTAAAAACCATAATCTAACTTGAAGTATTTCAAATATGTTATTTCACATAACCACAGTACTTTTTTTTCTCATAACAGAAAGTTTATAATGAAAATATTTCACCCTTTGCAATTTTAAATACACTGAACTGCCCTAGAACTGTGGACACTGATAAATAATAGCAAAAGGATATTGAATGATTGCAACAATGCAAAAGGGATTAGATGATTTATTCAGACTCCTATGAATCAGAAAGCTTATCCATTTTTAGCTTTACTAATTTCAAGGAAACAATCATGAGACAAAGACAAAACAGAGACACGTTTAAGACTGCCAATATAACTGTCCAGGCCTCTTGTTATTGCATTGGGATACACCCTAAGCATAGATTAAGTTAAGAGGTCTCCAGAACATATATGTAACCATATCAACTACACAGAAGGAGCCATTTTGGGTATGAAACTTCACCATTTTGTATTCAGATGATCATGTTTCATAAATCCATGGATTCCATATTATTTTGCTATTGGTAATTCTAGACAATCATGCAATTCTTGCCAAAAAGTTCCCAAGGTAAAAATTCTCCCACCAGACAATGCCATCAATTTATCTGCTGGGATTTCTCTCATTAGTAGGATTATAAGCAGGTTTGATTCAGTAACTTTTGCTCCCAGTGATCAAACACCAATAAAGGGAGAGAATGTATTTCATGCCTGCTGCTTAATTATCTCCTCCTTGTTAGATAGTGGGATAAAAACAAAATTTGGCACATAGTAGGCCTTTAAATGAATGAAAAGCCAAGAATGAACCAAATATGGAGATATCGGCCCATGGAAATTGTACATAAATTGTGACCCATGTAATGGTGCAGAGTTAGGATCATTACAAAGAACAGATATCAAGACATGGCTGGAAAAAAGGCGAGTAGACAACCAGGAATAGAGGTTATACCAGAAATGAAACTTGAGACAAATAAGTGTATCTAATTAGGCAAAAAAAAAAAAAAAAAAATCAAGAAAACTATAAGGACGTAGGAATGGGAAGGAAAGACCCAGGGATCTCGAGAAGTCAGATGGTAGTTCAAGGTAGAGCTCAAAACCACTCTAGCCATCTGGGCATTAGTGGCACAGTGAGCAACAACCTTCTACTTAACATTCTGCTAGAGCAGAAGCCTGTATCAAGCAGATAGAAGTTTATATGCAATTGCTCAGCCTAAAAAAGAAACTGTACACACAGAAACTGTGCCTTTATACCAAGCCTTTATAATCATACACCTCATAATCAGCAACCAATGAAAGTGAGTTTAGGGAAATCAAAAACAGAATTTTCCTTGATAGCTCCTTCTTTGCTCCTTTTTCCTACTCTATGCCTGTGCTTAACTATATTCCTTCTTTTCTGGTAATATTTTAATCTCATTCATAGAACTTTGCTAACCATTTGACTTTAATAATAGATTCAACTCCTCTAGTACTTACTCTCTGTACCTTCCATAGATAAAGGCTGACACTCACCAGAAGATTCTATTCATTCCTATCTACTCTGGAAATCTGTCCTATCCTACATGACCTCAATCCTGGACTCTAGCCTGTAATATCTAATTGATGACCTCCCCCAGAAATGGGATTTTCCCAGCTGCCCTTGAGAAAAAATCTGACTTTGACCCAGCCTGTCTAAATAGGTTTTGATATATCTAATTAAAATTATAGCTATATAATATTAGGTTAGCTGATTTAGGTAACACACCTTCATTCAGAATGAACTAAATGCCAGGCTCTATGCTATTGCTTTTATTTATATATGTTATGCAGGAATCCAATTTAATTTTTATTTTACTTAAGGAAAGAATTTTATAATGCTTTTCCTGGTTTATTAGATACAATTTCTAAAATATCTGCAATTCTATGTGCATTTCCATACTATGGGGAGCCAGGACATGGCACTAATTGAATAGATTCCTTGGAGACCTAAAAGCTGTCAAGTGTATAAAGATTTCTTTTTGTAATGCAATGTCTCAGTTCATTGCACACAACTTCAAAACCCCAAGATCAGAGAGAATGCAAATTATATTTTAACTGATACTTACAAAGAAAAAAGTGCATTCAATCCCTCAAAGCATTCTTGAAGAAAAAGGATTTATTCAAAATATTGTCTATATTCATCCCCAAACAGTAGAGGCCTATAGTTAACTATCATTTAAAATAGTGGCCTGGTAATTATCTGAGTCCTTGGTGAACATTTATTTTTCTTGTCACTATTATTATACAATGAAAGGTTAAAAATATATAAAGTCACCCACCTACAAAAAGCAAAAAGAATGGGTAGTCTAACCCACGAGACTACCTGGAAGAAAGTCATGAACATTAAAGACATTTGCATGCATTTGACTATCTAGTGAAGCACACCAATTATACAGTTCCCCAAAGGCAGTTTAGTGATAGAAAATTACTTCAAATAGCTTTTTGGTCTATTTGATT
>JAQQSY010004491.1:0-12276 GCA_028646535.1 Procyon lotor
GCCCCCCAAGATTACTTTTATATGTTTTTCTTATGTGATATTTTAGATCTCTTTGTCTTTCTACAACCTAAATACAATAAAATATAATTGGAAGATGTGTTCTATGAGGTAAACACAGACTGAGAATAAACAGCAGGTCAGTTATCTCATGAAGACAGCAAAATCTTCACTTCATCGTAGCCATGGATAGGACTCATTTGATTTTACCATTATGATAGAGCAAGAGCTTCTTTCCTTCCAAGAGTACAAAATATGATTGTTAATTAGAATAAATTGGGTCATATGAGTCTTGAACATTCTCCTAAAAGTCCTCATTTGAGAAGTTTGAACACTTAGAATTCTGTAGTTCTCTGAAAATCTTCTGAAATTATGAGCCATTGAGTTTTTTCCTATGTCTCTCAGGTCTAGGTATTACTTAGGAGGGACCTGAGGATTTCTAAGGCTAGAGTTGCATTCAGTGCATAAAAATGCCAAGCAAGGAGGCTTCAGGAACCATTCAACCAGTCAACATAAAACTGGTCAAACTCCAGAGCAGTGGTATTCCCCACAATCTTTATTCCTTAATGAGACAAAGATACACATATTTGAGAAAAAGATCCATAAGCCATTATAGGTCTCTTTATATTTTTTGATATTTTTCCATTTTACTGATTTCAGATAATGCAACTTGTTTGTTGCCATTACATTTATTTTTTTTTCTCCCAAATATGGTTTTTTTTTTTTAGTGTTACAAGATTAATTGTTCATGCATCACACCCAGTGCTCCATGCAATACGTGCCCTCCTCAGTGCCCACCACCAGGCTCACCCAACCCCCCAAACCCCCCTCCAAATCCCTCAGTTTGTTGCTCAGAGTCCACAGCCTCTCATGGTTCATCTCCCCTTCTGATTTCCCCTCATTCCCCTTTCCATTCCTTCTCATAATGCCCTCCATGTTGCCATTACCTTCCAAATCTCCCCTTCCAGATAGCTCATCCATATTCATGATTTCATCCAGCAGTTTTTCTCTATAGAGTGAAGGTGGAGAAGCAGAATTATGTCTATTTCTCTTTTCTGTTTCATTCTGTGGTCTAAGTCTGTGGTATGATGTAAATATTTTATTTATCTTTAAGCATTGTATAAGCAATCTATCTTTAAACAAGGTGAAGGCAGTATACATTTTGCGTAAGAAAAGAGGATTTCTTGGCAAATTTCACCATGTAATTTTAGGCAAGTGATTTAATCTCTTTTATATATCCATTTCTTCATCTACAAGTGAGGACTAATAATAATACAACCTTTTGGGGGATTGTGAGGGTTGAAGAGATAAGGCATGTAAGGTACTGTTACACATCTAAGATAAAACACATCCTGGCCATTACTACTAGTGATCCTAATGGCAATGTATTTCTGAGTAAGTTTTCTATATTAAAAAATAGATAAATCATAGAAACAAACATGGCACACTGACCAAGATCCCAGACTATTCATTTTGACAACAGAATGAATAAATTCAAAGGAGACATTGGTCTAACAAAATGGAAGATCTAATAATATATATGTGGGGTTGAACTCAGGGCATGTATAAGTATAGTGAATACTTACGAAGTAAATAGATGGAATAAAAAGATTCTGCATGAGTTTCATGTGGGTGAGGAAAATAAAATATATCAAAAGACACTGTTGTTCCTTACTGAATACTTAGTATGTGCCAGACACTGTGCTAGGTGCTTTTATCATATTTGATTCTTTCATTTAACTAACTACATTATGAAGTGGGTAATGTTTTATTATCATTTGTTATGTAGTCTCCATTTAATAGATAAAGAAACTTTATTTCAGAAGTATTAAATATATCCAGGGGCATAACTAGGAGGAAGAATAGCACATGTATAAATAAAGGAACAAAATTTAAAATAATTTTTTAAAAAGATTTTAATTTATTTATTTGATGGAGAGAGAGAGATCACAAGTAGGCAGGGAGGCAAGCAGAGAGAAAGGGGGAAGCAGGCTCCCCGCCGAGCAGAGAGCCTGATGGAGGGCTCGATCCCAGGATCCTAAGATCATGACCTGAACCAAAGGCAGAGGCTTAAACCACTGAGCTGCCCAGGCACCCCTAAAATAATTTCTTTACCTTCCAACTTGACAAAAGCATATTTGTGACCATCTAGAAGTCCTGATTCTAATGCAGAATTTTCAAATCACTGGAATTCAGTATGAGAACAGGGTGTGCAATGCCTTTGCCAATGTCACTGCCCCCTTCTTCCCCCCCCTACACACTCTTTCCATCCCTGGCTTCGTCCCACACATAGAGAAATACCCTTGCCTCCATGTCTAAGTATCATCTGTTACTCCTGCAAGGAAGCACCCCTTGATCATCCCCCCAGCCTAGGGCTTCTCATTGCTGCAATGTGGTCTAACCTTGGGAAAATGGTCTTGGGAAGGATGCTTATGAAGGTTTTGAGAGCAAACTTGGGACCAGGGGGCTTTGGGGACTCAGTATGGTCTACAGTGGGGGAAGGAAGATGGCACAAGCTCTGGGTTGGTGTATGTTGACTGTTCTGCCTTTGTTCTTTGCCCTCTGAGGAGAGCCATGGCATGAGGAAGGCCAAAGTGAGACTTGGGTGGTTCTGAGTGGGAATCCCTCTTGCCTGAGTCTAAGAGGGGCATTGTAAAAGGCCATTCTGCTGGTAGGTCTAGGAATCTGGATGGGTTTGACCCAAAAGCCCGTAGGTTTCCCGCTACTGAACACTGCCTCATTTCTCTCTGCTTTGGCAGACCTAAGATATTTAGATATTAAGATCTAATAGCTAGGCACCTGGGATACCTCAGTGAATGAACCAGGCAAAAACCCTTGAGTCTTTGGAGCTTAAAATCTAGAGAAAGCAGATAGTCAGTAAGCAGTAAACGTAGGTAGTAAACATGGTATATTACAAGGTGATAAAATCTCTGGAATAAATTAGAGTAATATGATAATTGGAAGTGTTAGAATGGGGATGGCAATTTTGAATTCTCACAGTATGCCTCATTGAGATGACATTTAGGCTGAGATTTGAAGGAAGTGAATGCTACAATTTATAAGTATATGTTCTCATTATTTTTCTTTGTAGAAAAACAGAAAACACAAGCAGGTATGTTGTCTTAATTTTATCAGCTATTACAGTATGGATTTGACACAGCAGAATATTTTGATGGGAAGGTTGGACACTGGAACTTAGGGCTTATCAATGGAGAGGAAGCAACTAGGGAGGTTTCTGCCCTAACTATAAGAAGAGTTTCTAGTACACAACAGTGAAATCTTCACAGCTCTTTTCATCTCTCTTTCTTGAAGTCTTAGAATTATTACAAAAAGATATGGCTATGAAGGCAATAAGCAGTGTATGTTATTCCAAGGGCTGCTAGAAAAACAAGGAATAACATGGCTTTCAGAGTGTCACAATTAAATCCCTTTTTTTGTGCTCTCTTTTGTACTGTTTTCAAATATGGTCTTCTGTTATTCACATTAGGTGGCTTTTTGTTCAGTAGTCTGAGCTTTGGTGATCCAAACAGAAGAAAGAAATCTCTTACTGGTTCACTCCTTAACGCTGGATTTAATGCTCCAGGAGGGGCTGAAGATGGGTCGAGGAAACATCGAGACACTGATAGTTTAGTGTTAAAAGACACTCCGGCAGGTACTGTTAGAGAAAAATGCTTATCTAGGAAGCAAGTGCTTTATTTCATTTGGGATAACCTGATAATCTTTGTGTTATTTGCAGCACATGGCCTTAATAGTAATAGTGAGGAATAGAAAGGCACTAATTCCAGGGCCAATGAGACTGATAAATTCAGTCTTTAGAGAATTTTGGCAAAGATGTTTACATTAAGTTACATTTTTTTTCCTGATCATTTTAGTTTTCTTATGCTATCTTTCTTCTTGG
The DNA here is from genome assembly GCA_028646535.1 of Procyon lotor. NCBI lineage: Eukaryota > Metazoa > Chordata > Mammalia > Carnivora > Procyonidae > Procyon > Procyon lotor. Next base: position 3,896 of record JAQQSY010004491.1, read on the forward strand.
TGCTATTATTATAATGACCAGTCATTTTTATGATATTTAATTAAAATACTTCCAGACCCCAAATTTGGTGCAAGTTTTCTCTACTCCCGTTTTTGTCTCCAACCACAATTTATTTTCTATACTGGGATTCTGTCTTTAAATTGCATACTCAGCTTTATGAGTAATATTATAAAACAGAGTTTCTAAACAGTTTGTGGTCTGCTATTTGGTTTTGTTTGAAAAAAAAAAAAATCAACTTTCTTTAGATGAGGCATGTCCTCTCTGGTTCTACATACTTCTCCCAATTGGCCAAGTTTTACTTTACTTGCCTGGTCCCCAAATCTCTATAGTTCTTACCTGTACAAAAATAGAAAAGCAGGAGATTCAATGAGGAAAATAACTTCAATATTTTATGTTGAAATTTAATATTTGAGTCCAAGTGATGGTAACTGAAAAGGGAGAAATAGTTTGGGGTATAGGAGTGCAGTTTCCTGTCTGTCTATTCATCGGTTTTGGTACTGACAAACATAGTATGACTAATAAGTTAACGCAGATACGCTTGCTCTTGTTTACAATACTGAGTCGTTAATTGTTTGCTCATGTTCTAAAGAACACAGTGAAATTTATCTTAAATGGCCCCAATGCTTTAGTTTTTTTATGGAATTCTCAAACCTCATGGTAAATTGGTTGCCATGCACACCTGTGGTTACACTGTATGGAATTATATATGGCAAGATGTATGGAAGGGAGGGGAAGAATATTTTTGAAATGATAATGCTGTTCTAGTTCAAGCAATGTGTATAGATTAATTTCTTGTACATTATGAGTGAATGCAACTTTTTTCTGATAATGTTTGTGTTTTTGTATGGCAGAGAAAACCAAGTTAGCAAGTGGTTTTGCCAACAGTATGTCAGGTGGTATTAAAGTTGGTGGCACTGCTTCAAATCGAAATGACATTGATAAGGGTCCATCTGGCCAAAGTGGATTTGATGTGAATATGGTAAATGGATTGACTGGCTCTAAGTCTGATGCCAGTGAAACAGATATTCTAAGTTGTTTTTTAGTTTCTGCTTTTGACAGGAAAAAAAAATTAACAAAGCTAGGAAGGTGGTGTTATTTTGACCTGATTTAGTGTTAGAGAAACTCGTGAAAATGGTTTTTAAATTATGTTTGATTCTTAACGGAGCTGTGTTATCCTCAACAGAAATCAGCAATTTAAACATTTTAGTGAAGAGACAATTAGATTTAATTGTGAAGGAGTTTGGACCTGGAAGGAAGAGACCCAGTTTCTATCCCCAGTCTTTCCTGCTAACCTTCTGTGGACTTTGGGAAAGGCACTTAAACTGTCTTGTTCCCAAGTTTTGTCATAAGGAACAGGAGAATTTGGGTCTTATGTTTCTATACTTTTGTGGTGTTAATTTTTCAAGTTTCGTTACTTATATTTCAACTAGTGTTCTTGAAGAAGAATGCCAAAAAAAACAAATTTTCAAAAGTGTGGGTAAACAGCATTTTATATTTGGAAATTAAAGTCAGTGAAAGAAGTTAGGGTCAATAGAATATGTAAATCTTGCATTTTTGTGTCAGAGCAATTTATCTTAAAAGATGTGGATATTGGTGGAAAGAGGAAGAATAGAAAGGAGTTAATTGGTAAATCCATGGGCGTTGGCTGTCATATCAGTGGCTCAGGAATTCTGATCTAAACTCTGTAATCAAAAAATAGAAATAATTAGTCATTTACATCCTTTGGTTTTTTTGCTCTTAATAACAGTTGAATTTTACATTTGTCTTTTGATTTTGGATTTGGTGGTAGAAAGAAGGGTGAATTTGAATTTGGTCTTGGTAATTCTGGCTCATGTGGAATGGGTATCAGGGGTCTTGAACATAAAGACTTCGGTGAGAATGAAATAGGGAACTTTGGAAAATCAAGTTCTGGTGGTCTAATCATTAGTATTTAGGTTTTATGTATGAAAATAGAGTCATAAGTTGTATTTATTACCTGGTGACAATCTTTTTTTTTTTTTTAATTTTAGCAGATAATACCAACCCGAGAAGTAGGGCTGGATTTAGTAGCAGTGTCTCTGGAAATTTGGGATTTGGTTTGGGGGCATCTCATCAGAAGGGATTGGGCATTGGTAGAGCTGACCAGAGTGAAAAAAGCAGCAAAGGATCTGCCAGGGGTGAATCAATCAGTTTCGGATTTGATGCCCGTAGCCCAGGTATTCCAACTAAGACTCATTCCAGAAAATTTGAAATTAGTTAAAGTAACTAATAGGTTAAAAGATATATTTCTTTAATATTTAACAATAAATTTATTTAGATTAATTTTTAATAATATTTTAATTTTTCTGTCAGTTGGAACTGGGTCTTTTGGTTGGGAACTTGGAAAACAGAAGGGCAATGCTGCGTTTGGTTTTGGAGCTTCTGGTTCGAGTTCATTTGGTGAAAGTGGCATTAATGGCAAAATTAAAATTGAAGGAAAGCAGATGAGTGGTTCTGGAGGACCCATTCCCAATGATCTAGGTATTGATATCTCATTCTTATGCGTAAACATTTCTGAATCATGAAATGTTTTCAGTATACTCTGTGACATCATTTTATATTCTGCAGGTGATACCAGTTTGAGAAATCGGAATACATTGGTCGGTGACAGCTCTGGAAAATCAGAAATCAATGTAGGGGTTTCTGGTCAACAGGGATTTGGAATCAATGAAATTGGAGGGACTAGAATGAGTGGCAGTGGATCTGCTGGGGCTGGATTCAAAGGCTTTGGATCTGATGCTGGTAGCTCAGGTATTCCACTAAGTCTCTCTTCCTGAGAAATCCAACTGGATTTCAAATATTCGGTATTTTATTTGATAATATTTTGAATTTTCTATTAGTGGGAAGGCTTGGGTCTTTTGATTTTGGACTTGAAGGAAAGACATTTGGAACTGAATTTGATTTTGGAGATTCTAATTCAAATCACTGTGGTGACAGTGGTGAAAATGGAATAAAATGTACTAGTGAATTTAGTGGTTTAGGTCTTAGTGTTTAATTTCTGTGCCTAAAAATCATTTGAATCCTGAAATTTATTGGAATATGTTCTGATGACAATCATTTTGCATTCTGCAGGCAACACCAGTGCAAGAATTGGGGATAATTTTGTTGATGGGATATCAGAAAATTTGAGATATGGTTTTGAGAAATTTGGTCAAAAGGAATTTGAAAGCAGTGGATCTGATCGGAGTGATAAGAGCAGCAGGGAATCTGATGCCAGTGGCTCAGGTAGTCTAATTTTGGACTCTGCTCAGGTGAAATCTAAATCAATTTCAGGCTTTCATTTGTTACTGTGTTAACATTTTTATTTCTCTGTTAGTGGAAAAGTCCTCGTCGTTTGATTTGAGATATGGAGAAAGGAAGCGTGAAGCTAAATTTGATTTTGGAGATTCTGGTTCAAATCGATTTGATGACACTGGCCTTAGTGAAAATGTAATAAAAGGTACTAGAGAATCTACTTTTAGTGGTATGGATGTTGCTAGTTAATTCTTTCCTTAAAAAATTTCTCAATTATAAAATTTATTGCATATGTCCTATTGACACACTTTCAGTATTCTGGTAGAAATACCAGTGCAAGAAGTGATGGTGAGCATGTTGGTGGTAATTTTGAAAATTCAGGGGTGCCTGGGTGTCTTAGTTGGTTAAGTGTCTGCCTTTGGCTCTGGTCATGATCTCAGGGTCCCGGGATTGAGTCCCACATCAGGTTCTTTGCTCAGCGGGGAGTCTGCCTCTCCCTCCCTCTCCCTCTCTCTCTCTCTCTCTCTCAAATAAGTAAAATCTTTAAAATTTTTTTCAAAATTCAGGATTGGTGCTTGGTAAAAGGAATTTGGAGACAGGGAATTGATGGAATGAGCAGCAGCATTATGTTGTCCCTGGATCCATGAATCACAGGTCCAATGCCCATAACTCGGGCATTCTACTAACTAGACCCTTGGTGAAGTTGAAGTGGATTTAATTTTTTTTATCATTTTTAAAAATAACATTTAAATTTTCCATTAGAGGGGAGGACTTCGTTTTCAAATTTTGAAAATGAAGAAAAGAAGGGCGAAACTCGGTTTGGTTTTGGAGATTCTGGTTCAAATCCCAGTGGCCATAGTGGTAAAGACTTTGATGGAAATAGAGTAGGTGGTCCTGGAGGCTCTAGCTCCAGTGCTCTAGGTATTGATGGCTAGTTTCTGTGCCTAGAAAAATTCTGAATCATAGTGTGAATCAAAAAATAATTCTCGTGACCATCATTTTGTGTTCAGCAGGTGACTCAAGTGCAAGAAATGGGTATGGATATTCTGGTTGGTATCTGTGAAGATTCAGGATCAAATCTGGGCTCATCTGATGAGCAGGGATTTGGAATCAATGGAATTGGTGGGAATGGAAAGGGAGGCAATGGATTCATGGGGGCTGGATACTTTAGTCCTGGATCTGATGTCAGTGGCTCAGGCATCTTAACCTGGACTCTGTTCCCAAGAAATCCAAATTAATTTCTTCCTTCTTTATTTTTTTTAATCACATTTTGATTTTCCATTAGGAGAAAACACTTGGTCTTCTGGTTCTGGAAGTGGTGAAGGAAGGAAAGGTGCAGCTGGACTTGGTGTTACTTCTGGACCAAACGAATTTGGTGAAACTGGCCTTAGTGGTACAGGTACCTGTGATACTGGAAAGGATGTTACTGGATCTGGTTCCTATGACTTGAGAACTTAGATTTATATCTGACAATTAGAAAGTCAGGATTCTGAAATACACTATAAAATAACAATGAAAATTACAAACATTAGTAATGATACAAAAAGCAAGCCAAAATTCTGAAATGATAAGCTGTATGTAGATGTGATCAGGGAAAAGTCATTTAATATTTTTTGGCATAGAATGTAGAACGAGTTTTGTGGCTGTGGTTATATTGATGTGGAGTTATTTTTGTTGCCTTTATGCAAAACTGATTTAGAGTTGCAGAAGTTGAAGAGGTGGTCAGAGTAGCCAATAATTTGTTGGGTTTGAGCTTTGTATTCTGGATCTGGTCTTGGTAGTTTAAAATTTTTTGCAGGTTTATTCCTGATAAGAGTAAATGAGTTCTATCCCTTTTGAAAATCTCATAAAATTTAATATTTCTACTTAATGGAAACATTAGGTTGAATAGTCTAGGAATTTGTGGTATGCATTGTTAAAATAATACTTATTATGATATGAGAACTATTTTGATGCTGCTAACAGTATTGGAAAGTCTTGGGAGCCACTAGACAAGATGACCCCAGAACCGTGGGTAGTAGGTACGCTTCTCATAATATGGGTGATCTGAAAAATATTCAGGATTCACATTTAGAACTCAACTTTTGGATTGATACATTTTTAAAAGGTAAAGTCTATTTAGCAAGAGATATATGGTATTGTAGTAATGTTGACCTCAGTCTGGATTGACTGTCAGTGAATCTGTTCAAAAAAAGTCTTGGTCATCTAGAAATAATAATTCTATTTTGGGTTGTTCTTAATCTTTGGACATCAGTTTTGCAGTCAACACTGCAATGGAAATGAGAAATTTGAAATCACTCATTATTTATGCTACCAATTTTGTTTAAACACAGTTAGTACAAATGGTTTAATAGGCACTGAATATCTACACCCCAGATCTGCTGCCATTAGCTCAGGTATTCAAATTTAGGATGCGTTCCTGAGAAATGTAAGAAGTAGTTGCCTCTCATCTTTCTGATGTGGAATGGTTACCAATTTGAGATTTTTCTGCTATTTGGATGCCAGCTTTTGACTGCTTTAATTTTTTAAACAAGACAGACTTAATCAGTGTTCTTTCTGGTCGTATATCTAATAGCCGTGAATCTAGTGTCTTTGAAATGGCAAGTTCTGGATCTGTTGACATTATTCTCTCTTGACGTTAGACATATTCAGAGGAACATCTCAGCTCAACTAGATTAGTGGTTTTCATATTTCCAGTTTTTTTGAGTGCAGACTCCTTTGTTCTGTTGACATCTAGAAATGGTACCTAGATATACTAAATGTAAAGCAATTCAAAGTAGGAGTAAGTGTGGTTGAAACTGACGTAGGAAACTCTGAGCCCTGCTTATGCAAACCTTTCTCTTTTCCTGAATATACTTTAAGGCGATTGATCTGGAAGAAATTAATTTGGTGTCAGTTCGTTTGGTGATGAGGCATTTAATTTTTTTTCTCCCACAGGTTGTTGAGTTGATAATATATATTTTTTCTTATACAGCTTTACATTGTTCTAAATCTGCTAGCATTAGCATTGCTGAACCTGGATCCATGGTTTATCCATTAGATTTTAAAAACTTTTTTTTTTCATATTTTACCAAGTAAAATCTATACATGAATGAAATATCTTAACTATTTTGTATTAAAATAGGTGTCACAGGCTCCTCTGACAGCAGTGCCTCTGGACCATTCAGTACTCCAGGTAATTTGCTTTCTGACTTTCAGTGTTTAAAATCTATATGCATGATGCATATGTGTGTATCTGTGTGTGTGTATATCTATATATATAATTTTGAAATTTAAATGTTCTGTGGATTACTGAGTTACTAACATGTGATATTGTTATGTCTTTTCCTTGTTAAATTGAGCTTCTAAATGCTTCTCTTTAATAAGATTTAGATAACCAACTGTATATTTTAAACAATAGATTAAATTATACTTTAAAGAAACCTAAATAAAACATAATGCAACTTCTCCTTTATCATTTTAGATATATCATTTTTAAATAAATTTATAAATAAATTAAGAGTTCAGTCTACTTCCACTTGACCTGAGAAAAGACAGCCTGTAGTAAAGATAAGTGGTCCCAAAATATACAATAAATGGCATTGTAAAAAAATATTTAAAAATTCTATCAAAATATTGATTTTTGTTGTTTTGTTGTTATTTTATCCTGCTTGATTTTAGACCTTGCTCTAAGATTTCATATAAATTTACTTGGTCACATAAAAGGCTCAATGCATTAGAAATAAACAATCATGGAAAAGTATCAAGGGATATTAATTTTCCTCTTTGATCAGGAGAATTGAGTTCTCTTTATATGTAGATAATTGGCTTATTAATATTTAGGTAGTAGAATGATTTAATAAAAATCTATCTTGGACCTGTTCAGCTAATGGCTCCCAATAAAAGTATGCTAGCAAAGTTCTATTTTTGAAGTTCAAAATATAGGTCTGTGGGGGATACCACATATGTAAGTAATTATACATAACCCAAAATAAATAAGGTCACAATGATTTCTGAAAATACTATGGCTGATTGTTCAAGAAAAAAATATGGATTTAAGAGATAATTATATATATGAACTTGGTAAATCATAGCTCTCAAAAAATCAAATTATGTATTCAGGACAAAGAAGCCATTGATGGCCTTCAGAATCAGCTTCTAATTCCCATGTAGAAGTTCAAATGTCCTGTATATTTAAAGTCAGTGTATGTCTTGGGGCACCTGGGTGGCTCAGTGGTTTAAGCCTCTGCCTTCGGCTCAGGTCATGATCTCAGGGTCCTGGGATCGAGCCCCACATCGGGCTCTCTGCTCAGCGGGGAGCCTGCTTCCCCCTCTCTCTCTGCCTACCTCTCTGCTTACTTGTGATCTCTCTGTCTGTCAAATAAATAAATAAAATCTTAAAATCAATGTACGTCTTGAAATTTAAGTAATCTGTGCATTGTGTTAAATAGCAAAAGGATCCAGTATTCCAGAAGCTATTCCAAAATACTCAGAAGTAAGCCCAATTATTGGTAAGTAAAAATGACTCTGATTTCTATCTATATTTTTATGTCCAAGCCAGCCAGTACCTAATGGAGTTATAAATTAACCAAAATTTGGAACTATTTTTAAACATTTGCCCATCATCTATCTGTTTGACCCTTGCATTTCTGAGTGACACCACATTTGTACTATTTTTCCACAAAGGTACACATACACATACATATACACACGACAAATAGACACAAACAGATCTACACATATGCGCACATGTACAGATTAGGTACATAGAGAAGTAATATTCTTTACACTTATTTGATATAAATGGTAATCCCCTTGTGCAACATTATAAAGACTATCTCTACAAAAAGAAAAACAAGTGGGCAAACAGATTACAACTCCCTCCATATATACCTTCCCCTAGTAGAGACAATTTCCCTTTTCCATAGGAAACATGATGTTTTTATTCATGTTTTATTTGAGTCAGAATAGACTCAAGGATTCTATGTATTGGGAATACTGTGTATTCCCAAGGATTCAGGTACTACTTTTAGTGTGTTTTTGCTATATGTAAGAAAGAAAAATACTGATTTAAGGTGGTGGCTGTGAGAACAGAACCTTTCGGTGATGTTTTCTCTTGGCACATAAACACTTAAAAAAATCAGAACTGG
>JAQQSY010004492.1:0-12276 GCA_028646535.1 Procyon lotor
GAAGGAAAGAGTCACCAAAACAAACAGGTAACCCACGGAATGGGAGAAGATATTTGCAAATGACACTACAGACAAAGGTCTCTTATCTAAGATCTATAAAGAACTCCTCAAACTCAACACTCAAAAAAAACGATAATCACATTAAAAAATGGGCAGAAGACATCAACAGACACTTCTCCAAAGTTATACAAATGGCTAACAGACACTTGAAAAAATGTTCATCATCATTAGCCAACAGGGAGATTCAAATCAAAACCACACTGAGATACCACCTTACACCAGTTAGAATGGCCAAGATCAACAAGACAGTAAACAACAAATGTTGGAGAGGGTGTGAAGAAAGGGGTGCAGCCACTTTGGAAAACAGTGTGGAGATTCCTGAGTAAATTAAAACTAGAGCTACCCTATGATCCTGCAATTGCAATACTGGGTTACCCCAAAATACCCCAAAGAAGCAGATGTATTACAAAGAAGGGCCACATGTACCCCAATGCTCATAGCAGCAATGGCCACAATCGCCAAACTGTGGAAAGAACCAAGATGCCCTTCAACAGATTAATAGATAAAGAAGATATGGTCCATATATACAATGAAATATTGTGCCTCCATTAGAAAGGACAAATACCCAACTTTTGTATTAACATGGACGTGACTGGAAGAGATTATGTGGTTGAATTAAGTCAAGCACAGTCTATTATCTTATGGTCTCACTTATGTGTGGAGCATAAGGAAAAACATGGAAGACATTGCGAGAAGGAAAGGAAGAGTGAATTGGGGGTATTCGGAGGGGGTGATAAACCGTGAGAAACTGTGGTCTCTAAGCAACAAACTGAGAGTTTTGGAGAGGACGAGGTTGGGGGTTGGGTGAGCCTGGTGGTGGGTATTGAGGAGGGCACGTATTGAATGGAGCACTGGGTGTGGTGCATGAACAGTGAATCTTGTAATACTGAAAAAATAATATAAAAGTATTTGGGGAAAAATATAAAATAAGATTAAAATAAAATAAAATAATAAAAATAAAATATCTATTACTATTATAAATTCTATTAATGGACTTAAATATTGAACCATAGTTATATTTCTGAAATAAAACTTCTTTAATTGGTAAAAAAAGTGAACAGCATTTTTTTCTTGTATAGCTCATTGCTTATGGTTTATACTTTGAGTAGAGCAACATTGAAGTGTGAAGGACTTTGCCTGCTGAGTAGAACATTGTTGAAAGAGTTATAATTGTTCTTATTTCCCAACCAAGTAAATCATCAAAAGTGGACTCTATTTGGAGCATTTACAGTGTGTGAGGTTGCTATTTGATTTCACGTATATTATTTCATTTAATCCATTAAATGACTGTAAAAAAATCATTGTGACTTTCATACTTTGGATGATGAAACTGACAGGAGAAAGTCTAAGTAAATTGTCTTTTTCTTTTTTTTCTGTATCTCTCAAAGCCCATACTATTTTTATAAAGAAGATTTATTTATTTTGGAAGACAGAGTGAGAAGATGAGCATGAGGGATGGGGCAAAGGGAGACAACCACAGACTCCATGTTGAGTGCAGAGTCCAAAACTGGGCTTGATCTCAGGACTCTGAGATCATGACCTGAGCTGAATGAAGAGTCAAACACTCAACCAACTGAGCCCCCCGGACACTCCCAAATCCCAAACTATTTGAACTCTATGGGGAAATAGCAGGACATTGATACTATCATTAAAGGAACAATATTAGAGAAAAGTTTGTTTTCATTAATACTTGGAAGAAAAGATAAGGTTTCACCTTTTGAAACAAAGGGCTCTGGGAGGTTTTATTCATTTTTATATGCACGTACCTTTGTTTATTGAAGGAAAAAGAATCTCTTGAATAACTTTTCTTCTATCACTCTCATAGTTGATGATACATTTGTGTTCTTTATCCATTGACAATCCAGTCACGGTCAGCCAGCTGAATTTCATGAATCTGTCCTTTATCTTCCTGGTGTCTCCCTGCTGGGATTGCAGAATTGTTTTGCCATTCTTTTCTTTCCAATCTATCTTAATAACATCAGGGAAAAAATCTTCAAGAAGACAAAGATATGTTCCAGACTTATAGAGTATTCTTTCAGCAACTGAAGGAAGAAAAATTGTGGGCTTTGGGGAAATGTCTTCATCAGGACTTTTATCTATTGGAGAAAATGGCATAACAATTAAAACACGACTAGAGAAACACAAACCTTGTGTGGTTTGGAAACATCCAGCACATAGTAAAAGGAAGGAATTAGTGCTGTAGAATTAGTGCCTACCCTGGCCTTTCATCTACAGTGGGTGGTGAGTTGGTTATTTTCCTAGTTTCCTTGGGAAAATAGGTCCTAGAGGTCATGTAACTTGACCAAAGTCAAAGCTATTAAGTTGCATAACCTGGATTAAAATGTGGAAACTTTATAAACAATATATAATCACTTGTTCAAATGCGAACCTATTTCACGTGTACTTGACAATCTATCAAGTTGATCTTTTAGATTCAAATATGGATACCATGCCCACTTCTGATACTGGAATTCTTCTCCTTGATTTCTGATTTAATAAAACATCTTGTTCTCACATCTGAATCACACAGAATTTTGAGTAGGCAATGTTTAATGCTGCACCTCCAAACTATTTACACTGAAATTTAGAAACAAAATGGCCATATTTCCAAAATTTCATTTTAAAAATTTATTGTTTATTTTCAGAAATAATTTTTTATGTTAGTCACCATATAGTACATCATTAGCTTTTGATTATCGTGTTAAATGATTCATTGTTTGTGTATAACACCCACTGCTCCATGCAATACATGCCCTCTTTAATACCCATCACTGGGCTAATCCATCGTCCCACCCCTATTCCCTCTAAAATCCTGAGTTTGTTTCCCAGAGTCATAATCCCTCATGGTTCTTCTTCCTCTTTGATTCCCCCCTTCAGTTTTCCCTTCTTTCTCTTAAAGTCCTCCATGTTATTCCTTATGTTCCACAAATAAGTGAAACCATATGATAATTGACTTTCTCTGCTTGACTTATTTCACTTAGCATAATCTCTTCCAGTTCCATCCATGTTGATGCAAAAGTTGGTATTCACCCTTTCTGATGGCTGAGTAATGTTCCATCATAAAAATGGACCACATCTTCTTTATCCGTTTGTCTGTTGAAGGGCATCTCAGCTCTTTCCACAGTTTGGATATTGTGGACATTGCTGCTATGGACATTGGGGGGCATGTTCTTATAGTGACCTAATCAAGTAATGCAGGTTTCGAAATTCAGTTTTGCTTTAAGAAATGTTCACTAAAAGTATAATCTATATTGGAATTTCATTTGAAGTTGAAGCACAACTAAGAAGACACCATCTTTAAATTTTATCATGTGTCTCCAGATTTGAATCTGCCCTACTAGCCTGCTGAACTTGTAGTACCCTTCAGTTTTCATTCATTTCACCTGCTAAATAGTCATATATAATGGTGTATTGTTAATAGTTATGGCCTGAGTTTCTCACAGACATAACGTCAAATTATATAATGAAATATCATGGTTTTCAAGGGCATGTCATTTAAAGGCTGGCATAGTCCTTGGTTACATATTTGTTCTTAAGTAATTATTTAAATTGTAAATAGTAGAACTCTTTACAATTTGATTACCACTAAAACACAAATGGTGTATTCATTTTCTTTTTTAACTAGTTTGGAGTTAGAATTATAATTTCATGGGCAACTTGTATTTCGCCTTTGAGAAGAAATGACAAAAAAAAAAAAATTCTTCAGAATTTTTGCCTGGGCACCAAAGCTCCTTATTTTTATCCTAAATGAGTAACCAAACAATGAGTTTTTTATCCATGCTATAAATAGATATTAAGTCATAAGGAGAAGGGAATAAGAGGAAAAATGTAATAACATAAGAGGAAAAATGTAATGGAGTACATTACATACAAAAAAATGGAGTACATTTTTTGTAATTTTGTACAGCTTCCTTATAGTGTCAATAGTATTTTATTGATTATAATGATAAGACACTGTATATTTCCTCCACCATATATTTTGTTTTTAATTTGAAAAAAAAAAACACGTTATATAAAGCAAGATTTATTTTTCAAAGTACATGGTATTCCCATAATTTTTGCCTCTAGTCAATACATTGAAGAATCTAGTTTTCACCTTAAAAAGTTTGGATGTGGTCCATGAACAATGAATCTTGTAACACCAAAAAAATAAAATAAAAGTATTTGGGGAAAAAAAAGTTTGGTTTTTGATAAGAATACTTCTGATTCATGATAGTAAAGAATTTGAAAATCAAACCATGAATTTGAAAAAATCTGAATGGTAAGAAACTATGCTTACCTCCTGTCACTTCTCCTTATCTAGAGTCCTGAAGTTTCATTCTTTTCAGCATAGAAGGTATCTTGAACTCCCATAACATTCTCAATGTGATAGTTAACTGAGCATTAAATAGTGTTATTGATTATATATGGTTTCTGCCTATATTTTACACAATTATATTACATGGTTTTTCTTTCAACGTTCCTTTTTTAAAAAAAAATATTTTATTTATTTATTTTAGAGAGAGTGTGGGGAGAGGGGCAGAACAAGAAGGAGAGTAAGAATTCAGAGCAGACTCCATGCTCAGCCTGGAGCCCAACATTGAGCTCAGGGCTCAATCCCACTACACTAAGATCATGACCAGATGCTTAATTAAAGAGCCACCCACAAGCCCCTCAACATTATTAAACTTATTAAGATTTTTTTTTACAGCCAAGCCATTTCATTGATGTATAAAATATAAACCAGTTTACAAAACAAATAAATGTTTCCAATACATATGTGTATATTTATAAAAAAATTTCTGATAAATTGCCTCAGTTGTATATATCTGATGAATATGAAGCAGTATGAATTCCATATAAATTAACCAGAGAAATGATACTTTCAATTAAATACAGCTTTTCGAACACCTACAGTTGATCTTCATGGAGAAATGATTAGATCAATTGCTGGCTGCCTGGTCCTCTAAGCCTGTTATTGTCATGTTAGATCATTAGACGGTCACCTGGCTGACCAGGTCTGAAGGTCATCATCTGTGAATGACATTAAATGTCATGGTGCCCAAGGTAATGATGCAGTGGTAGCATGAAATGTGTTCGTTAAAGACTATTTCTTCTATTTTATAAAATGGATGTGGAAGGCAATGCCCACTCTTTCACTTCACATTCTTCTCATTTTATGGTGGGAAAAACAACATATCTGAAAATTTAGTGTGCTTCATTTTCTCAGTTAATAAAAAATTATGTACTCCATTACATTTTTCCTCTACCTCTGAACATAAAATTTTACCCTATGGTTCTTACTAAATAATCATAGGCCTTTTTTTCTTCTGCTTCCATTTCCTTCATGCTCTTGGTCTTCTATTTTTATTTCATTACTTAACTGTACTTGCATATTTTATTTTAGGTCTTCTCAAATAGATATTGAAAATAGGCAGTATAAATAAATGAGAAATAGATTGATCATTAGAACTTGATAGTTTAATAGGGTCTATCTTGAAAGTGACAGAAAAAATGGGAGAAGATATTTGCAAAACCCACTCTGTGATAAATATGAAAACAGCCAGTATTTCAAACATACTGAAATGCCACAGCATAAGATGAAGCTTTCATTCCCAAAATTATGCCTCATAAAACAGAGGTTGCCTTATGCTCAGTTTGGGCAATCTCTCATTTTATTTTTTTTTTATTAATGTATTTTATTTTATTTTCTCAGTGTTCCAAGATTCACTGCTCATGTTCCACACCCAGTACTCCATGCAATACATGCCCTCCTCAATACCCACTACCAGGATCAATCAACCCCCTGCCCCCTTCCCCTCCAAAACCCTCCGTTTGTTGCTCAGAGTCCACAGTCTCTCTTGGTTCAACATAGAGGACATTGGGAGAAGGAAAGGAAGGGTGAATTGGGGAAAATCAAAGGGAGAGATGAAGCAATCTTTCATTTTGAATGATGCTCTTCTAATACTCTACCTTGAACAATACACTTGGACAAGATATAAACTCAATTAAAGCCAGTTTAGAGGTCGCTCCAGTAAAAAAAAAAAATAAAGAGGTTTCATATGGATTTGGTAAACTTTAGCTGGCACTAAAGTCTCTATACCTCATGCTTATATTTAATGACAGAATAATGATGAGAATAATGACAATATATTGAATGACAGAATGACAGAATAACGAAAAAATGCTTTTATTTTGTAAGTGGATAAATGTCTCTTCCAATAAAATATCTAATGACATCTAATGACATCTTCATAAAGGTTTCCCAAAACAGACACTCAGACTTTAAGATGACTCAGAAATTTTCTCTAAAATATATATTTTAGATGCATATGAAGAGTCTGAATAAATTTTTTAATGAAATGTAAGGTTAAAAAATACTGTACAGACTACAGTATTAAAAAAAAGCAACATGGACAAGACTGGAAGAGATTATGCTGAGTGAAATAAGTCAAGTAGAGAGGATCAATTATCATATGGTTTCACTTATGTGTGGAGCATAAGGAAAAACATGGAGGACATTGTGGGAAGGAAAGGAAGAGTGAAGTGGGGGAATCAGAAGGGGAGATGAACCATGAGAAACTGTGGACTCTGAGCAACAAACTGAAGGTTTTGGAGGGGTGTTGGGGGTGGATTGGATGAGCCTGGTGGTAGGCGTTGAGGAGGGCATGTATTGCATGGAGTACTGAGTATGGTACATGAACAGTATGGTACTGGAACACTGAAAAAATAAAATAAAAGTATTTAAAAAAAAACAATATTCTCAAGTGATATTTCTAATAATACAATTTTTAATTTGTAGGTATAATCCAATGAAGATATAAGCTATTAAAAATGAATATTTGAGAGGCCTCTGGGTGGCTCAGTCTGTAAGACATCTGCCTTTGTCTCTGGTCATGATTCCAGGATCCTGGGATGGAATCCCTTGCCTTAGGCTCCCTGCTCAATGGGGAGTCTGCCTCTCCATCTGCCCCTCCCCCAGCTCCTATAGGTACATACTTTCTGTCTCAAATAAATAAAAAATAATATCTTTTTTTAAGTGAATATTTGCCTTTACATGTATATTAGTGTAATTTTATATATTTAATTATAAAACATCTCCCTTGTTTACATTTAGACATTTCTACCAAAAAATAAGAGATGAACTTATGCTGAGGCTAACAATATATGAGGTGATGTTTACTACATTCTACTTATTTTTAGAAACATGTAACAATGAGTCTTAGAAATTGAAAATATTCTGCAAATACTGACCAATTGTTCTAAAGTGACCTATAGATTAGATCATAATTAATACAATTTTCTGTACTCCTGATTTAAAAAGAACTCCACTAGGTAATAATTGGAATTTGTGGAATTGACTTTTTTAATTAATGATCTTATCCCAACTTATGCAGTAACTACTTCCATATATTTTTTAAATTTTACTTTATTTATTCAGTGTTCCAAGATTCATTGTTTATGTTATTTCCATATTTAATTTTATTTAGTTCCACAACATCCACTTGAGATGGTTGTTATATTGACAGAATGAATGGATGGAAATATACCAAATGTTAACAGAATACATGTCATTATAAATTTTTAATACCTTATTTTTTTCTCTTTTCTCCTTTTTCCTAATGGGCATATGCTATTTTTATAATTTTAAGAAGGCGATAACCAGTGAATCTAAATTCATTTGCTCAAGAATCATTATATAAAAAGTGATAGGGCCACAGTCAAACCATTATATAAAAATTACACCCCCCCAACACCCCTCCAAAACCTTCAGTTTGTTGCTCAGAGTCCACAGTTTCTCATGGTTCATCTCCCCTTCGGATTCCCCCACTTCACTCTTCCTTTCCTTCCCACAATGTCCTCCATGTTTTTCCTTATGCTCCACACATAAGTGAAACCATATGATAATTGATCCTCTCTACTTGAGAAAAAGTGATAGATAAATCATTATCACAGTCCACATTTTTTTCAATATCACAATTTCCTTAAAAAAAATTTCAGGACCTTGTGAATTACATCTGTGTCATCATTATTTAATTAGATTATTAGAATTTATGTTGCAGTCAGTTGGAAGAAAAAAAGGAGAGGACTAGAAAGTTACTCTTTAATTTGTGAATTCATCTGTGCCTATGATCACAACCACTAACGACACTGAAATATATCATTTCTTTCACTTTCCCAAAGTTTCACCAGCCTTGTGAAAACTTTTTTTTTTTTTTTTTCAGAATTTGGGGGAGGTGGCGAGAGAATCTGGTTTTTTTTCTTTTAATTTTGTTTATTTGACAGAGAGCTCACAAGTAGGCAGAGAGACAGAGAGAGAGGCAGGCAGAGAGAGGGGGAAAGCAGGCTCCCTCCTGAGCAGAGAGCCCGATGGGGGGCTTGATCCCAGGACCTGGAGACCATGACCTGAGCCGAAGGCAGAGGCCCAACCCACTGAGCCACTCAGGTGCCCCGTGAAAACTCTTTGAAAACACTTATTCAGTTAGATCCCATAGAGTAGAAAAATCCCTTTGAGATGTTCTTCCTCATCCAGGCAAAAATTTATCTCTAAGTCTAATGAAGAATGAACAAATTTTCTAGACTGCATTTGGACATTATTACATTATTATGACATTGTTGGATATGTTTGTGCAGTTAAATATGTCGATACTTGATATGAAACGCCTTCAAACAAAATGGAAGGTTTATCATTTTTTTTGTTCATTCTTTTCCTTTGGTTATTTTTCAAATCTAATAAATAAGACATAAGTTTCTTTACAAATCTGTCAACACAAAAATCCCTAAGGGATTAAAAGTCTACCCAGTAGGAACCCCCAGTTGCTCTAGCTAGTTAGTTTCTTATTAATGTCCTCCAAGCTAGCTCACGCAGCAACGACCTTCTAGGACTGGGACAGAGTCACCAACATCTCCTAGTAACCCACTGTCATTTATGACCAAACTGGGACCAATTCTAGAACTCTGAGCCAGCACCTAGCCTGCCACCCTCACCCATATCACCTGCCTCCTCTCCCTACCTTATAGAGAAGAATTAAAAATTATCTTACCTGTAACCCTGAGCAATGTGCCAGGACCAAAAACTTTTTTATACCAGCTACTACTCCAGGTACACTGTCTGAAAAGCTTTTACAGAAAACTTCTTCTGTGCCTCTTTTAAAATTGCACCCATATTTTTACAATATTTATATAAATATATATAAATGCACACTGCTAATATTAAACAAAGATGAATCTCAAGTAAATCACATTAGATATGAACATAGTCAAGAATGGATGACCTGGACCCCTCTGACTGGACAGCTTGGGTTTGTAATTCCCCATCTCACTCACGTGCATAGGAGATTCTGATTTTACCTTTTCTCACCATGTTCTTGAAGCTTCTAAATCTTTTTTTTTGAGGTTTTCATGTATCATATCAGTTCTTTTCCTAGAGTGTAATTTTATAGTTATACTTCTGTGATTTTAACAGTGGAATAAAAATATTTTTTAATATTTAATATATGAATGTTCAATATTTTATAGGTCTTTTTTTTTTAATTCTTCACATCGAGGAGTGGATATCCGGTTGGACTGTAAAGTAAGTTCTTTCCAGAATGCAATCCCCACTGATACTATTCCAGATGAGATATTAGAGTCTGAAATCTTAATAATGATCTCTAAACTTGCTGAAAGACTGCTATTTCAGACTGGATGATACCCATATAATTTTGAGGGCATTGATTTACATTCTGGGCTGCCCTTCGGAGGATCCTGTTTGGTTTGCTCTTTCTGCAGCTGTCCCAGCAGGATTGCAAAGGCAATTCTGAGTTCTGCACTTGAGTCATGCTTGTAATACAACTGCTCCTGTTCTTCTGCCAGCTTTCATATTTCCAGAAAATTTGATGCCAATACAGAAAAATTGAATGGAATGGTGTCAAAAAGACTTGTCCTTTTATAGAAATACCCCAAGAATCACACTGTGACAATTTAATAAGTGAATATTCAACATGACTTTCTTGATCTTTGTGTGGAAGAGAAGTGATTTTATTGCCCTGACTAAAAGCAGAATTGTTTTCTGCATGAGGAGTCATACAAATGAGCTATTACTAGTCAAACATTCAACTACATAGTCTATTTAAAAGGTCAGACTACAAAAAACTATATATTCAGAATAAAAATATGGCTTAATGTTTCTAATAGCATATAATAGTATAGACCATGAATTATGGAACTATTTGGTCCCAAACTTTGCCATAGTAACTAACCATGTGAATGTAGGCAAATAACTGAACTCTCTAAGCCTGTTTCTCCATCTGTGAAATTGGAATAAGAAGGTTCCCTGCATAGTGCTCCTGAGCATTGAGATAAGGCACAGAAATGAGGGAGTATGTTATCTGCCTTAATAAATTTTAGCTAATGCTATGATTGTCTTTAATCAGAAGTTTTGAGGCCTCTTTATCAAATTTTCCACTAAAAAATACATAGATTTTAGAAGCAATAAATATTTATCATTATAAATTAAGAAAACAAAAGAGCTCAAGAATCCAAGACATTCAATATCTCTGCCAGTCTCCCCTAAGAGCCCCGTCAAGGGGCCCAGTCAAGCCACAATCTAGAATCCTTATCCACTAGGCTACAAGCATATGAGTGTTGGGACTGTGTCTTATGCACCATTTACCTCTAGTGTCAAACATAGAAACTATCTTTCAATAACTGTTTGCTAAGACAATAAATGAACAAACAATAACACGGCCTCTTTTCATGGACACTGGAACTGAAATGGTTTGTTGAGCTCAAAAATTTCATTAAGCTGGACCATCTTTAGGCAATATCACAAGAGCCACAATAGCATAAATTTTGACCAGTCTCAGCCTACCCACTAAGAAGTTAGAGTAAAAAGAATATGTTGATTTATTGAAGTTCTATAGTCATCCTCTCTAAGGGCTAAATTTTTTTCATTGCTCTTAAGGATGAGATCAAAAGCAATCATACAGTTTTTGCAGGTTATTAGAGAAAGGAGCACTATTCACTAAGAAGGGAGAATTATTAATACTACAGCTACTTCATCAAAATGTTTCTTACTTAAAAGACTATCTACAATAAAAACATCTTGAAGTTACATAAATAGTTCACAGACACAGACTTAGAAATATTTTAATTTCAAGCCTACATCTAAACTTTTGTGTGAATATTTTCTAAAAGTAGAATTCCAATCTGCTTACAAGCAGGGAAGAATAAAAACTCCTTATGAAGTAGTTTTGTTTCCATACATGGTGACTGGTAGCTGCATAATTGTTGTCCAAATGCTGAGGTGATCCTACATTGTTTTTCTAAAAAGTGTCTATCAGTTTTTCATTCACAAGATCAAAAAAGAACAGTTACTTACCAGGAGGAGTTACTATGAGCCTAGTTCCTTCTGCAAATATCTTGATCCAGTCTGATTAGAGGTTATCACACTGATTAGAGCTTCTACATAAATGTCAGCCTTTCCTGAGCTTCATAGCAGGACAAGCAGATAGAAACCTTGTACTGGCAATTTGATCTTTTGAATGCATTAAAAATCCTTGTATAGGCTTTATGACATCTGATATTATATGTTTTTCTCAGAATAATTGACCCAAATGTCTGTTTTGATGGAGGCAGTAATCAAAGAAAAGTGATTTTAGTAAATGGAAACAATAAGAACAAAAAGGAAGAAAGAGGGATGAAGGAAAGAAGGAAGGAAGAAGGGAAGGAAGAAAGAAGGAAAGAAGGAAGGAAAGAGAGAGAGAGAAAGAAAGGAAAAGAAAGAGAAAGAGAGAAAGAAAGAAAGAAAGAAAGAAAGAAAGAAAGAAAGAAAGAAAGAAAGAAAGAAAGAAAGAGAGAGAGAGAGAAAGAGAGAAGAGAGGGAGGGAGGAAGGAAGAAAGAAAGAGAGAGAGAGAGGAAGAAAGGAAGGAAGGAAGGAAGGAAGGAAGGAAGGAAGGAAGGAAGGAAGGAAGGAAGGAAGGAAGGAAGGAAGGAGGAAGGGAGAGAGAAATAAGAAGGGAAGGAGAAAGGAAGGAAGAAAGAGAGAGAAGAAAAGAAAGAAAAAGAAGAGATAGGGACCAAGTGGTAAACAAGCTACTTTTCTAAATTACCAGAAACAGTGTTCAGAGAATTAAGAGGTTTTTATTTCCAAGTGCTCCAGTGTGTGAAACTGCTCAGAGATGCATCAAAGGAAAAGCCCTTCTGTTCTCACAAACACCAGACCTGCTGTGTCAGCAATGTGGGATTGTATTTCG
>JAQQSY010004493.1:0-12275 GCA_028646535.1 Procyon lotor
TTTATAAGCTCAGAGGTCTTTTGATTTTTGATTTTTTGGTTTTTTATTTTTTAATTTTTTCTAGGAGTTCTTTTTTTTCCCCTATTAATTTAATTCTATTTTTTCAGTGTTCCAAGATTCATTGTTCATGCATTTTTTAAAGAGTTTTTATTTATTTATTTCACAGAGAGAGACACAGCGAGAGAGTGAACACAAGCAGGGGCAGAGGGAGAGGGAGAAGCAGGCTCCCTTCTGGGAGAAGGGAGACAACGTGGGGCTCCATCCCAGGACCCCGGGATCATGACCTGAGCTGAAGGCAGACGCTTAATGACTGAGCCACCCAGGCACCCAAGCTCAGAGGTTTTGGAAGAGGACAGTGAGTTTCATGGGTTATGTGTGAAGTCAGGTTTAATGCTCTCAACAGCTCCGGGAGCTAGTCTGTGTCATCCCATTTTTCATGGGGGGGACTGGGACTCACAGATTGGTTAAGGGCCTTGCCTAAGGTCATACAGCCCACAAATGGCAAAGTCAGGGTTCAAACCTAGGCCTTTTTACTCCAGAGGCCAAACGTTTGACCTCCAAACCGTGTTTCCTCTCAGTTGGTCCTTTATTCATTTAACAAATATTTGTTGAGCATTTACTATATGCCAGGTGCTGTTTCAGGTACTGGAATATGGCACAGAACAAAGCAAATGAAAATCCTTACCCTCACAGAGCTTGAGAGTGTTGGACAATAAACAAGATAAGTGATCTTTCTTTCTTTCTTTCTTTCTTTCTTTCTTTCTTTCTTTCTTTCTTTCTTTCTTTTCTTTTCTTTTCTTTTCTTTTCTTTTCTTTTCTTTCTATTTGCTGGTGTTAAATGCTAAGGAAAGAAGGCAGGTTAGGGAGACAGAAGTGTCAAGAGGTTGGGTAGTGTTTTTATAGAGTGGCCAGGGAAGGACTTTGAAAAGCAGACAATTGAGGAAAGATCCGAAGGTTATGAGGGAAATATGCTATGTAAAGAGAAAGTGATCCAAGGGAAGGAAGAACAGGTGCAAAGACCCTGAGGTAGGAGCATTCCTTGTGTGTTTGAGGAGCAAGTAGTTTGAAGAGCACAGCACTTCACCTGTGCTGCCGAAGAGTCCTAGGAGATAAGGCCAGAAAGATAAATAAGGGTTAGATAGGTAGGGCCTTCTGGACTTTGCCAAGGACCTTGACTTTTTCTCTGAATGAGACGGGAAGCCATTGTTTTTGAACAGATGAAACACATGGTCTGATTTGTATTTTTACAGGATCACCCAGGCTGCTTGGTTGAGAATAGACCAAAGGTGGGAAAGACCAGAAGCAAAGGGACCAGTTACAAGTCTGTGGAGGGAATGAGAGGCCCCTGGAGCCTCTGGAAAAATCTCTGAGCTAAAACAGCATTGGAAGATGGATGGATCACTTTCTCAGTTCCCATCTTGGGTGCTTAGTGGAGGCCGCAGGTTTGAGGCAGTGCCAACACTCTAGACCATTCTCAGGGCAGCAGAAGGCTGGGGTCGAAAGTGAGGAACCTGAGAACTTTGGGAACCATTGGAACCCAGCCCCAAGTGGGGTTGGGTGGCAGTGATGGAAAGGGAGGGTACCCTTCCACGGTCTGCCCAGAGAATAGGAGTCAGGTCAGTTTGGAGTATTTGGGGCTCTCTCCCCAGAGAATTCTGAGCAGCACAGGGCCCTGGGAGCAAGAGGCCTAGCATTTAGGTCTTCCTGGATGGTCTTGGGTTCTGCCTATCCCCCAGGCATAATAACTGCTCGTGCCCCTTTCGCTCCCCAGCTCGCTCCGGTATCGACCATAGACTAGATGGTTCTCCTACCTAATAGGCTTGTTACTGAAAGCTCTTATCCCAAGATGATTTTCTTCAGGTGTTTTTTCCAGGGGTGTCAAGCACGGGGTGGTAGGAATAGTGCCCGTGTCCACAAAGAAAAGGCTGTGATCGCTGATACATCGCGGACCTACATTATTCATTGTCATCCCACAAACACACAGCATCTCCATGCAAAGAGGTCACTTCCTTCTTTTATTTGGTCAACACTTATCAAGGGCTCCCGCTGTGTCAGGCACGGCAGGAAATGGCGAGAACACAGAGAGGCACAAGGCACAGGCTCGCCTGGGGTGCCCTGTCTTCATCCTCAGCAGGGGCCCGGGCACGCATTAGTGCATCCGGCCCTCACGCTGGTCTCACACGGGCGGGGATCACTGGCCTTGGTTTGCAAGTAGGGACCTGTGGCTCCGGGAGGTGAAGTTCTGTGTACAAGATTGCACAAGGACATAAGTCCAAGTTCTTGGAGAATAGTTCTTATCTCCAGGGCGGTACCCAGCCAGCTCTGATGAATACCTGTTTAAAGCTTATACGTGTGTGTCCTTCTCCTCCTTCCGGGTCCCAGCTATAGTGAGGGGCTTGGAGCAACCATGGCGGAGCAAAAGGTCTGGGGGGAGACAAGCGATGAGGAGGGATCCTTTCAGGGCCTTATTTCCCCTGTGGGAAGGATTTCCTCCTTGAGGACAGGTTTTTTTTTTAAAGCTCTATCTATCTATTTATTTATTTTTTACAGATTTTATTTATTTATTTGAGAGAGAGAGAGAGAGTGAAAGAGCACAAGCAGGGGGAGGGGTAGACGGGGAGAGAGAAGCAGGCTTCCTGTTGAGCAGGGAGCCCGGTGCGGGGCTCGATCCCAGGACCCCAGGACCCCAGGACCATGACCCCAGCCAAAGGCAGATGCTTAACTAACTGAGCCACCCAGGCACCCCAAGATTTATTTATTTATTAGAGAGCGAGAAAATGAGCAAGCTGTGAGGAGGGGCGGATGGAAAAAAAAGATGGGGAGAAGCAGACTCCTTGCTAAGCATGGAGCCTGATGTGGGGCTGGATCCCACAGCCCTGAGATCATGACTTGGGCTGAAATCAAGAGTAGGATGCCCAACTGACCAAGCCACCCAGGCACCCTCAGGACTGGGAGCATGGCCCAGATAGTTTGGCTGTCCTGTATAACCCAGGATTGGGAGGGGAACAAATAAATCCGTGTTCGTGTCCCCATCTTAGCCTTGATTCACTGTGTGATCTTGGCTCAATCACTAAGCATCTCTGGGCCTCCATGCTTCTGGCTGAGTTATCGTCCAGGACGGTCAAAGGGATGGAAATGAGAAGAGGAGACAAAACTGTCTCCTGCGAGGGTGAAGAGGAACAGTATCGTGAAAACCTCCTGACTCTGAGGTTGGAGGTTGGACCTCAGAGGTGGACCCCGCCTGGTCCTTTCTGAAGAAGTGACCCCTGGCTCCCACCACACACACACACACTTTTTCCTTTGATACTTGGAAGAGCATTCTGGGCCCTCCCTTGGACTGATAACTGATAGCTTCCTTTTCCACTGCCCCTCTGCAGCCCCCGCCCCTGCCCCCTACCCCCAGAGGCCCTCTGAGCTAGCTCTGGCTATTTCCAGCACCTCCTGGCCCATCCTTAATTCTCCTTTCCAAGTCCTCTCGTTTCTCCTGCTGGCCCCAGAGTGCAGCAGCTAATCTGGGGATCGGGTGCCAGAAGCTTGGCTCGGCCCTCTGTAGCTGCCACTCTACTCTCTAGGGCAGGCATTCCCCATCCCCCCTGTTAACACTGGGGTAAGTTTCTATCCCTTTGCCCCTCCTGCAGAGGAGGGGACAGAGAAATGAGGCATCTAGTTCAAGGTCACAGTAGGAGTCTGTGGGGTGCTGGAATTTGAATCCAGGTCTGTCTGTCTCCAATTTCCAGGCTTTTCCAACTGTGTTGTGCTGCCTGGGATTCCATAGCAGGGAGTGCTGATGCTAACACTGCCCTTCCTGGGGGCCTGACGCTGGTCTCAGCAGGTCGTGTCAATTAGCCCATTTACTCCTCACGAGGATATTGGGGTAGGTACTGCTGTTATTCTCATTTTGTCGGTGAGAAATTTGAGACCAGAGAGCTTAAGGGACTTGGCCAAGGTCACACGGCCAGTGAGAGCCGAGCTGTGGGCTGCTGGAGCTGCTGGAGTCATGGTATCGCCCCTTCCCCATTCGGCCCCCCTACTGCTACGAGGACGCCCCGCGGCCAGGCTCCGAGGAAGGAGGGGCAAGAAGGGCTCTAGGGGAGTAAGGCGTTCCTCTGGGACCTTGGTGCTGGAAGCCATCAGTATGGGGGCGGCGTGCGGAGGTACGTATGTACGTGTGGTGCGTAGACGGTGCAGGGCTGAAGACAGAGCAGCTGGGGAGTAGAGCTGGAAACCAAGAAGGCAATGCCCCCAATCTGTCCCCACAGGCCCCAGCCCCATTGTCTCCCGGATGTCAGTGGCTGGAAGGAGCTGTATTTGGCCCAAGAGAAGCAGCAGCCTGCCTCTCCCGGTCCCACTTTCCAGGGTCGTTTCGGAAAACATTCGGATGTTCTGGAGGTGGCCGCGGAGTAGGGGACGGGGTCAGGCACAGCTGTTCCTTGGGTCCCAGCCTGACCCCGCGCTGCCCTCGCTGGGAAGGGAGTAGAGGCCGGGAGGAGCCTAGTGGAAAATAGAAACCTCACCAGGGGAAAGTTTAAATTCTCACTTTGTGAAAGAAGACACCTCGGGAGCGCGTTGATGGAGTGGGTGCTTTATGTGCAGGGACAGCTGGGACCCCAACAGCGCGTTGCCCCAGAGACCCAGCACGGGCATGCCCGTCCCTCGGTCACTACCGAGACGAGGTACACAAACAATGGGCTGCAGGCACCAGACACCCCCTGGCGGGCAGAAACCTGCGCCCTCCAGCAACCGCTCTGTTGACATAAACACGGGGTGTCCAGAGCTTTGGCCGGGCGGGGGGTGGGGGAGGGGACTCAGGGTCTCCCAGAGGTCTAGCGCTGAGATCAGGGAAGGCACTGGGCTCACAGGGCAGGCCAGGGTTTTCAATATCCTCCTGTGCAGAACGCAACGCTCGGCTTGCCAGGCAGCACATGGGGCTGCCCCCCAGGGAAAATGGTGACACCGGGACTTTAGTCCCGGTCACCGCGGTCCTCCATTCCAGCAGCCACTCCCGGGCACCACCCGGCTCCCGTGGCGGGCGTTTTGAGTCTTTGAGGAAAGTGAACTGATAAGAATCATGCACACAAAGGTGACTAATAGTGTTCCTCTTTGAAGGGGGTGTTTGCGGGGCCAAAGAACCTACTAGGAGAAAGCGATAAGCTGAGTCAACTTTTGAAAGGAGAATTTCAGTGCTTAGAACGGTCAGCGTGTGGAACAGGTGCAGGTGGAGGGGACAGGGGTTTCTTTGGTGCTCCTGTGGGCAGATAGTTTCTGTGTGGGCTGGGGGATCTTGGAGATAGTAGAGGGACGAATGAGGCTGAAAAGATACCACCGAGGCACCTGGTGTGACAGAGAGCCTGCCCTGGTTTGCACACAGAGTGGCCCTAAGTGGGTGAGGGTCCTTGAAAGCTAGCAGGGAGAGAAGGGGCCTCGAGGGACTCTTCTGAGCATAAAAGAGGAAGGTCCGGATCTGAGGGGGTCCCGACCAGAGCCAGTCTTTGTGTGGGTCGGTGACTCGCCTGCCACTAAAGGGGATCAACAATCAGTCCTTAAAACAAGAGGGCCTTGTCCTTGTTTTCCAGAACTACAAGAAGGAGGAGGACTCTGAAACTCAGTTTGGGGTGCCGGGGAATTCCAGGGGGTCAGATGGAGGTGGCCATCACAAAGGAAGACTTTGGAGCTCTGGCCCAGGCCTGGCCACACTCCCGGTCTTCCAGGTCCTTCTACAAGGGCATCATCTCTACCTGCCCACAGGGAGGAGGGGCCAGGGCCGCCCAGAGAAAATACCGCCTGCACTCTGCTCCCTCCCAGCCCAGTGGACCAAACTTTGTCCACTCTCGGTCTCCCTACCTCACCTCGCCTCTGTGTGGCTCTACTCTGCAGACTTGGCAAACAGAGGAAGAATGCAGGGTTCCAGGGAGGGGAGGAGGGACTAAGAGGTAGCAGAAAGAGACGTACCACCTTCGGGGGGTGCTACGTTACCTGCTGTAGCTCCCCACCTCTGCAGACACTGGCGGGAAGGGGGAGTACCCACAGCCCTTGAGGAGCTCATCCCCCCTCCCTGCCACCCTCCACCCGGTGACTCATATTCACATGCCATGCACTTGCTCAGAGGCAAGTGGAAAACTACCACTGGAGGACAGAAAGCACACACATACGACTGGGGTGGTGGGATCCCAGGACACATCCAGCAAAGATAGGAGGCAGCTCTGAATCTACTCTGGCACAGCTCTAGGTAACTCTGGATATCTAGGAGGGGCCCAGGGCATTGTGTGCTCCAAGTGCGGCTCAGAACCGGGAGGTGGGGTAGGGTAAGGACAAGGGGTTCGGGCAGATCGGGAGACCGGGGGATTAAAGGCTCCCACCCAGGAACCAAGGAGCGGTGCAGAAGGGAATTTTTTTAAAAAAGATTTTACTTATTCATCCATTTGAGAGAGAGAGAAAAAAATGCTCGCAGGCACAAGCGCGTGAGGGGGGAGGGGCAGAAGGAGAGGGACAAGCGGACTCCTCACTGATCACAGAGCCCAACTTGGGGCTCAGTCTCACGACCTTGAGATCATGAACTGAGCCGAAATCAAGAATCGGATGCTAAACTGACAGAACCACCAGGCTCCCCTACAGAAGGGAATTTTAAGGATGACTCTGGGGACAGAGGATGAGAGTTTATGGTTGGAGTCCTGCTCTTTCTGGCTATTTCTGTTCAAAGCCAGGAAGCCCCTTAGGTTGGCTCACCCCCATCAGGCGATCTTGTTATTCCAGGGCTCGGGACACTGCCCAAATCAAGCTTCGGTCTAAGGCCACGCGTCCAAAACCAGAGGTATCTGGATGCCTGGGTCTGCCGATCAGCTTGCACTGGGGAGGGCGAAGTCAGGCAGGGGGCTTGGGCGGACTCTCCTCTTCTTAGATTAGCTGGCGACACCAATTAAAATTCGGAGCAAATATTTACACTGCCTATATGAGACGATGACGACCACGACGATGACAAATAACTCTGCGGTGTTGACTTGTCTGAGGTCAGCCGGTGATAGTGGAGCAGGGACGAGAACCCGTGCAGTGCGGTGGCTCCAAGCCCACCCTCAATCGGTATTTATAGATTATGTTCCTACGTTTAAAATAGTTACACATATAAATGAACTTATAAATTCGCCTGAAAGCAGTTTTAGAAGATTTGATTGGGGTGAAGACCAAATCCACCTGAACTCGCAACATGAAAAAGCCAGTCATTTTGTGCGTGTGACACTGGTCTGGCTGGCCGCCAGACCTGAGGCAGAGGTCACTCATTCTTCTGGCTCTTAGGAAGGGGGGGAAATCCAGCTGGGGGGGGGTGTCTTGGAGCAAGATGGGTCTCCAACAGGTGGCCCATGGGTTCCCCTCCTAGAATGGCTAACAGGCATTAAGCACTTCCTCTGTGCCAGACCTCATTTTACTCGTTATTTCGTCACTTCCCGACAGTTCCAGGGGGTCCCCACAGCACAGGTGAGACAAACGAAGCACGAAGTCCGCCGCACTGGGTTTCCAGTTAGTGACAGTCTGTCCCAAGCCCAGGCCAGCCTGCCTCCAGACCCAGAACTGCAAATCATAGCTCCGGATGGCCTTGCTTCTCCAAGATGATCCGATTCTGTGGGCCTACAGCGGGATGCAGATTCCTTCTTGCTTGTTCTCCTTTGGAGAGCGCCAGAAAGAGCCGGTCTCCTTGAACGATGATGTCCTTCTGGCTTCTCCCCTGTGTGGTCCTCGGCCCCCACCAGAGAGGTCGTAGTTGGTCTTCGCCCAGAACTCAGCTCACAGAAACACAGGCTGTCGAAGTGAAAAGAGCCCCAGGAGACCATCCATCCCTGCGGCGCTCAGATTTCAGCAAGAGCTCACACAAGTGCTAGGAGCGCGTTAACTCGAAAGGTGCTTGGAGGCCGAGGCAAAAGTTCTGATGCTTAGGTCACGGGTGGGGTCTAAGGAACATGCATTTGTAATAAACTTCCCAGTGGCTCTGCGAAGCACTCAGTAGTGGTTCTCGGCTGGGCTGCAGGAGGCTCTGGGGAGTTGTAAAAACACTGATGCCAGCTCCATCCCTAGGGAGTGGTCAATATTTTTAAAAGGTCCTGGGCAGGGTGTCTGGGCCTTCTAGTTGACCTTGTTTGGGATCTGGGGGGTGGGGCAGCCCCAGGGGCAGTCACTGCTACCCTTGCTACCACCAGGGCCTTGAAACAGGAGGAGAAGAAAACAATAGGACAGAAGAAACGAAAATGAAGAAGCCAATGAGAAGATACGGAAAGAGAGAAGTCTGAAACCACTTAGCAGCACGGAGGTGTTCATCTCTTTTTCTCAGTGTTTTCTCTTATTGTAATAGTCGTTAATTGATTTAAAAAATTAATAGTAAAAAAGTATATGAAAGCAAAAATAAAAAATGAGCCATAATATTCTTTAACAGAGATAATCGCATAAGGTCTTAATATGACATATATAAAGTACAGTGTAATATATTGTATAACCATAGTATAATATTATTATAACAACTATAATATACTATGATCTATATTATACACATTATATTATTGCTATTAATTATATTAAAATCCAATGAAATAACATGAAACTATTCTAAAATATATAAACCTGACACGTATAATTGGCATCTTTTTTTTAAACTTTATTTTTTGCTTTTATACCACTTTTCAAAATGACTTTGTATTCCAGGTAACTGAAATTTAAGTCCTAAATATCTCCGCCCTATGGGGAGGGCGCGGGAGCGCGCGGGAGCCGAGCCGAGACAGTGCACTCATCTGCCCTCTCGGTGCACTTGCCCTCCTGCTCGCATTGACCGACAAGCACCCCCACACATGCGCAGACGCGTCTACCCTTGCTCCGCAGCCCTAAACTTCGTGTACCCAGATACACAGTTCATACCATACCCTCAAAGTTCATAAAGGATTTTATTAATGGATATTACTAAATTACTTTATTAATACAGGATTAGTTAATTTATATTAAGTGTAAAATAAGGTTCACCTCTCCTGTTTCTGAAATGGAATGGAAATTGGCACCAGGGGACCCAGGGCAGTGACGACATTGGGCCCAGTCATCTTCAGGGATTCATCAATCCCTGGCCCCCCTCTCCTTCTACTCCCTCCCCCGAATAGCCCCACAGCCCTGCCTGCGCTCTCTTCTACTCCTACCCTGGCCATCCTCCCTCCGCTCCTGTCTCTGGTGCCTCAGTCGCTCTTCTCCCCGATGGGCGGAGGCTGATGGTTTGGACAGAGGCTGTCCCTCCACAGGCGGTAGGCGATGGAAGCGGTCACGGTGAGCCAGGCCAGGTAAGGCAGCAGGAGCAGGGCGGCCAGCTTGTTGATGGGGTGCCAGATAAGTGCTGTGCTCACCACCAGTCCGTAGAGCAGCAGCAGGTGTAGCAGGGCCTGGGCGGGGGAGGGGAGGGGGAAGCACAGTCAGGCAGCAGCTCTGTGCACTGAGCCCTCCGCCAGCACCCTGGACCCGGTGAGCCAAGTTGCTGAGGTCTGGGCACTCAACCAGAGCTCAGAGAAGTCTGCCCACCGGTTAGCCTGCTTGCACTTGATTGGTCTACTGTGCTATCTGCTCTGGGGGGCCCCCAGGGTTCTCACCTGCTCCTACACTACCTCCACTGCATGCCTTACCAGACCGTGGGTGTGGGCTGTGAAAAAGAGGATCAGGGCAGCCCAGCTGACGGCGAGTTTCACAGCATAGAGGCCGAGAGGCAGGGCCAGGGGCCGCCCAAAGCCCCCTCCCAGGTCCTTCCACACCAGGTAGGAGGCATAGCTGTGGAGAGATAGTGGCAGAAGGCTCAGAGGGAAGGAGGTTACCAAAAGGAAGCCCTATGGGCTGAAGTGGGAGCAAGCATGTCTGAGCATCCCTTGAGGGCTGGTGGGGAGGTGGCGGGAAGAGCTGGGTTCGGGGCGGTCTGGAAGGCCATGGGGAAACTTGGAGAGGGGGAGGGACAAGGCCGGCTGGAGTCCTAGGCAGGCACGGAGGGGACCCCTCGCCCCAAGAGGCAAGATGGCATGCCGTCCCTGTGAAGGCCAGAATGCAGTAGTCGTTCAGGCGTGGGGGGCCTTGCTCCCCCCTCGCAGGTACCGGGCCAAGGTAGGAGAAATGGTGCTCACCCCATGACGAAGTAGATGGCTATCCACCCTGCCAACAAGACTTTGTGAGGCGGGCACCAGGGCGGTTTCTTTGGGTTGTCATCCCAACCAGACGTCCCTTGACGAGTGAGCAGCCAGAGCAGGATGGGCCCCAGGTGCGGAAGGGCCAAAAAGATGGCACCCTGAGGTTGCATTCCCCCCCTAGAGGCAAAATCTAGGAAGGCAGACAGCACGCTGGTGGTGGGCCTCCCCCCTTGACCTTTCCCTGTGCCTGCTATCTGTCTCCCTGTTCCATGGCCTGAGCCCCTCCTGGGAGGTCTGGGAAGAGATGCCATTCTCCCCACCGTGGCCCGGCTCCCATCCTGCTCTTGCCAGCCCATACTGCCTTGCTTTCTCTGGCTTCCACGGAATTATTTTCTCCACACCACCCTTTTGGGGCTCAGAAGATACTGTCCAGTATTGATAACTACTTCAGAGTGCAAGGCTCGTTCCCTCCCCTCCCCGTGTATATCTGACTCCTAGAGTTCAGGTCAAGGTATGACCGTCTTTTCTGCCCCCCAGAGTGGATGGCACTTGGTCAGGTACATAGCAGGCCCTTGACAGGGACGCTGCCTTATGCTGAACTCAGCCAAGCTGATAGGACTGGCCTGGAAGGACCACAAAGGCAAGATCGAGATTCCCTAGGGGGTCTTTTCTAGTCCAGAATAGGGCAGCCCATCTGCCCCCAGGCTTATCTCCCTACGCCAGCCTTGCAGACCCAAGAGGCCCACCCAGCCTGAGCTGCTGCCCAAATTTGAACTTAGCTGAATGGCACTGGGTTCCTTTCTCTGAAGCCTTAGGTCTCGCCTGCCCCTCAGGGGCTGGGGAGGTCCCTCCTCCACTTCTCCGCTTCCGGAGGGACCGAGCCCAAGAGCCCATGAGCCCACGATGTGAGTCAGCTTTCTTGTGGCCTGACTTCTCAAGGAAGCAATTGCTTGGTCTTTGATTAAAAACCTGCCACTTTCATTTGCATGTGGAACGAGGCCCAGACCCTCCTCCAGCCAAGGCCCCCCAGCCCATATCTCTCTCCTTTGCACACGATACTTCAGCTTCCTCCCCGCGACTGCCGGGACTGCAGGGAAGACAGATGGGGTGATTCTCAGCGTCCTGGAGTGACTGCCTACTTCATCCTTCCCTGTCCAGGGCCCCTGGCCACGTCCTGGAGGTTCCGGGGACAGGGCTCACTGGCCTGCCTGCCCCTGCATCTCTCTATTTCTCTGCTCCTCACTGGCCATTCGTTCATCTCCTGCCTTCTCGTCTTTCCCTCTTTCTGTTTTTATGCCCAGTGTTGGGGCTCTTCCTGCACCCCCACCCTCTTTTCTCCTGTTTTCCACCCTCTTGCTGCTGCCTCCTTATGCCCAGGCCTGCGTTCCCCTTACCTCAAGCAGCACACCTCCCAGGCCGAGTGCCCGATGATATCCGTTGTGTGCAAAGCAGAGGAGGGTGGGGGATGGGGAGAAGGGCGGAGTGAGGCTCCCATCTGGCTTGTCTTTCTCCAATGACAAGGGGGTGGCACTGGTATGTCTCCATGGCCGTGAAGGGTTCCTGTTAGGAGAGGTCCCCCTGGTTGGCCAGACCTAGCCTCTGGAGGGGGCCCCTTGTTAGAATGATTGAGGCTTTGGCACCGTGAGAGCCTGATCCCCTGGGCCGGCTCAGCCCCAGGCTACAAGCCTACTGAAGCTGGTGGCCTCTGCATCCCATGAACTGGCTTGTGTCCATGGGGGTGGTGGGGACCGTCAGATTTCCCCAGGACCTTCCGGTAACAGGAATTATCCCCCAAATGAAGCAAGCGCCAGAGGCTTGGAAATGAGTTCATGATACACGGACGCAGCCTCTGGTTATAGCCTAGTTGGCATGGTCCTTCCCGGCTTGGAACTCTAACTTGACAGATTTTCACAAACCCCTATAACTTCATGACTCAGAGGAGAAGGCAGCCTCTGGTGTGACTCAGACGGAGCCTTGTCCAGCAAAGACTAACTCCCGCCCTTTCTGTCCCTGTAAACGTTCTGAGCACCTCTCCCTTGCTCGTCCTTTACTCATGAGGTCCCCTTCCCAGGTTGGCGGCTCTCCATTGTTCCTTTGCCCCATCTCTCCGCTTTGGGGACCCAGGCACCCCTGGGAGGTGTTTATCCTATC
>JAQQSY010004494.1:0-12275 GCA_028646535.1 Procyon lotor
AGACACATGATATATATACAATGGAATACTATGCAGCCATCAAGAGAAACGAAATCTTGCCATTTGCAACGACGTGGATGGAACTGGAGGGTATTATGCTAAGCGAAATAAGTCAGTCAGAGAAAGACAATTATCACATGATCTCTCTGATATGAAGAATTTGAGAGGCAAGAAGGGAGTTGGGGGGGGATGGGGAGGGAGACAAACCATAAGAGACTGCTAGACTCACGAAACGAACTGAGGGTGGCTGGGAGGTGGGGGAGAGGGTAGGGATAGGGTGGCTGGGCTGTGGACATTGGGGAGGGTATGTGCTGTTAAGTGCTGTGAAATGTGTAAGCCTGACGATTCACAGACATGTACCCTGGGGAAAATAATACATTATATGTTAATAAAAGTTAATTAA
Organism: Procyon lotor; assembly: GCA_028646535.1. Lineage (NCBI taxonomy): Eukaryota > Metazoa > Chordata > Mammalia > Carnivora > Procyonidae > Procyon > Procyon lotor. The sequence goes on from JAQQSY010004494.1 coordinate 404, forward strand.
AAAAAAACTATTCTTTATTTAATAAAAACTTTATTATTGGCAAAAGAGATACCTAACATACATTTAAGGTTCAAAGAAATGAGGTCTTGTGTGCAAAAAATGAAAGCCAATGAAAGTATCATAACCAAGTCAAAGTTACTGAAGTCATTTCCCCCTCTAGCAACTACTAGGAAACTGCTGTTTCATTCTTGCTTATAAAATGGAAGAGCTTCATGTCATACCCCAGTATCTCTCTGCCCCCTGTACCCCTGCATGCAATTAGGGTCAAGGAATTCCTTAGTTTGGGGCAAGCACTGACCCACATGTTTTTTAAAAAAATCAAAAGATACGTGGGCAAGATGGGAATTTTGTTTGCCAATGTATTGCTTTACTCTGTATTCTTCATTTCTGGCATGCATTCCTATTAAAGACTACAGAATTTTGGAAACGACATGGTTAATTAGAAAGAGCTTTCTTCCCAACTTCCTTGGTCAAGTGCACATTCACTGGTTTTGTCCAAAAAATGCCAACAGCCCCAAGATATACTTCTTTCTGATGAAATAAGAACAGTAAAAACATTGTTCACGACACAGCTCACACAATATATTGTTTGGTGAAAGTGGAGAAGGTAAGGTTACAGGTTAAAAAGGGCTTCAGAATTCAGACATGCAATCGTTATCTTTAAGTTATCAAGTAAAACTGAAAAAAAGTGAAAGTTTTAAGAATTCGCATTTAACTCATCATGATAGAAAATCCCTATAACTTCTGTAGCAGCTTTTAGCTAAGTGGCTAAAATTAAGTGAGTTTCAAAACTGATTCTCATCTATATCATCAAAACCTAGTCTCTAGCTAGCATTTTATACCAAATAAGGCATGGTTATTTATTACTATTTCTTTCACTCAAGAAAGAAAAGGGTGAGAAGCACATTTACAAGATGAAAATGTTCTCACTGGTAACTAAATATAGTTTATTGTTTATTAACAAAATAATTAGGGATGCAAATAACATCTCCATGCCATCTGCCTCAGGGACTCCTTTATTGAAGCCTCATTATTTTCTGGGGCAAAGCCTCTGCCATAAAAGAGATCAGTGGAAAAAATGCAGAAGAGTGAAAAAGAAGTGTACATATTATCTGTGTATTAGGAAAATCTGTATGGTATATGCAATAATGCCAACTATTTATGCAAATAATATATGCAAAACCAGATGCAAAATTGTCCATACTGTGTACAATGATAGTCAATTGATATACTCATTTTATATATATAATGATGCATGCAATAATACAAAATTGTCAATGATCTATGCAATGATATAAGGAAATATCTTGTATGTGCAATGATTTCCAAGTTAGGTCTACATGAAAGTACAGAAAGATGAGGCCATTTTCTTGTGAAAAGATCATGATAATTGAGATAGATATTTCTACTGACTTGAAGTAAGTGGAAAATTGCCTCATTTCTCCACTTTTTACATTTGTACACTCTGTCCCTGACTATGATGTAGCAATGTGAAATGTTTGAAAACATAGGTTTCTTTGTCCGCTTTAGTTCCCTTCCTTTTTCTCTTTTCAGGGAAAAACTGCAAAGAGATTATTTTCAAGATCAAGATAGTTAAATTTAGTAAACATACCCTTTAGATCAAACTCAAATGTCTTTTAGAAGTTCTGTGATCATCCCTATAACTCATGCATGGTAAGTGACTCCTTTCTCTTTGGCCAGCACTTTCTGTGTATATTATTTATTCTAATCCCTAACCCTGTTACTGGAAGGCAGGCGTTATGCCATTTCCAAGTTCAGGCTTAGAATCCTCAAAAGCCCTGTGAAAGTATGTGGCACATTGCAGGCTCTTAAAAAAAAAAAAAAGTACCTGCTGTAATTACAGAATCTGTTTTAGTCAAGAGAGATTTTTAGCATTCGTATACTTGGCAACATAAATCTATTTCACCAAAAAAGTTGTGGGTGTATTTTGATATAAATAGAAAATATTTATAGTAGTTCCACCTCTTTAGGCTCTGAATGTGTAGGGAAACAACAGTAGGAGATTATATCTATATCTATATCTATATCTATATCTATATCTATATCTGTGTGTATGTGTGCGTTATACATGTATGTGTGTGTGTGTATATATATCTCCATCCATATCCGTGTGTGTGTGCGTGTACATGTGTGTGTGTTATACATACATATATATAACAGATGGGTCTTAGAAATACAGTTGTTTTTAGTACAAATCTTCTATAAATGGCATCTTCATATACATAAAGCCCCTCAATTCTCCTTGCAAAGAACTTCTTTAATAGATTTTCCCATAGTGCAAGCTTGAAATTGGCTGTTCTAACAATGCAACAGGGCAACCTCAAGGAAAAAAAGTCAAAAGCCATATCAAGACAAAACAAAACAGGCCCCAAATGCTTCGCATACCTTCATGAAGTTAAGATCTTCCACTGTCATGAGACGTTTCCCATCTCTCCGTAACCACCACGTCACTAATTTTGACACTTCAAAATAAAATTGTATCTGCAGACTGAGACTAAAGTAACGTATTATGACAGAATGACCAGTGGACTAGAATCAGGAAGCCACATGACCTAAGACAGGTCACACTTATATAATAAAAGTATCATAGACTGGGTGGCTTAAAAACAAATTTATTTCCCCCAGTTCTGGAGGTGGGAATTCTAAATTGGAGCAGCTGGCAGTTTGGGTCTGATAAGAGTCATCTTGGTTCACAGATGGCTATCTTCTCACTGTGTCTTCCCATGGTGGCTGGGGTCAGGGATCTCTATGGGGCCTCTTTTATAAGGGCATTGATCTATCCATGAAGTAGCAGCCCTTGTGACCTAATAACTTCCCAAAGACACCACCTCCAAATACCATCACATTGGGGGTTAGGTTTCAATGTATGAATTTTGGGGGGACACAAATGGCAGGTCCCGAGCCTAGTTACAAAAATAAGTTTGTGTTACCTTATGGAACATGGTGTCCAGATGGAAAGCCTCAATGTTTCTAGTCGGCCGTGATAAAAATTAAAAGAGAAGCCATAAATAGTATTGAATGAGAAACCTTGGGACAAGAAGACACAATACTGTTGGCATAAAGTCTTCGGTAAGTAGTGTTCTCACTATTTTTTTTAGCCATCTCATTCACAAAAGTTCTCATCAGAAAATACCTGAAACCCAATGATTGTAGGAGTAAGACGATGAGCAGTGTTGAGAAAAGGGCTGGAGGAACAAGTTATTTATCTAATGCAAGTTAAAACTGTATTTTCTTTTGGTCTCTTTTCTCTATCTCTTTATATTTACTGACATACAATGAAAAAGCAAGAGATTAAGGTATTCAGTTGCTAACTAGACAGTTTTTGATTAATTCCTCAAAATATAATCTTGTAACTTTGTGAAAACCACAGAACTGTAAAAGCGCATTTGTTGTAGGAAATTGGATTTTTATATTTTAAACTCTAAGTGAATGCCAGTCTTGTATTATCTAATTTATCACTATGAAGTAGGAGGGGAAAAAAAATTCCACAGCGCACCTGCCTTAGGGTACCTGGCCTAATATTCTGTATACTCTACCTGTGCTTTCGTAATTCAGAAAGCGTGAGATGCTCTGAATTTCTCCATGAACACCGCTTGTAGCATCTAGCAACTTCCGATCAAATTACAACAGTAATTGTGTAACATGTGTTTCATGACAAAATGCCACTGTAACCGCTCTAGGAAGAATAAACCGTAAGGGAGTGTACAGAAGCTACAGAGGAAGACAAAAAAATCACAGGAGAACTGATCTAAGGCGTGTTGTCAGAGAGCAGATGGACGAGAGAAGCGACAGAACGAGCCGTTAGACTCGGTTTTGGGGTGAGGGCTACCAGCGGCAATGGTGAGAGAAAACGGATCAAGGATGGCTTCCGGATATTTTGGCTTGATGGTGTATTGGGATTCGCTTCATGTCATCATGTAGGCATTTTGTCATCTCAGATCACCACCGGAAGTACAATCAGATGTGCTGAGAGAGAAAGACCTCCCTCACATAACACTTATTACAGTATATTGTTATAAGGGTTCTATTTCTCTAGTCACTGTTATTAATCTCTTACGGGGCTCAATTTATAAATTAAACTTTATCATTAATATGTATGAATTGGAAAAAACCCATGGTATATATATATGTATTTGGTTTGGTATTATCTAGGGTTTCAAGCACTTACGGGGGGGGAGGGGTCTTGGGATATATCCTGCATGGACAAGGTATGGGAGGGAATACTGTATTAGAGAAACACGTTTGGGGAAGAAAATTAGAAGTTGTGTTTCAGCCTTCGGTTTGAGGTGTCTATTACCCATTCCAGTGAAGATTCCAAGTAGGTTGTATATATAAGTCTGATATCAGGAAGAGGTCAGAGTTTAGGATATCAATCTAGAAACTATCAGTATATGGATGATCTTAAAAGGTGACTTTAAATGAGATGTCTTTGTGAGGGAAGTGAACAGGGTCCAGGACTTGAGTGGATACACTGACGTGTGGTAACTATTTAGAGACAAAGGAAAAGGAACGCCAAGGGAGGTAGGAAGAAAACCAAGAGAGTGGAGTGCTGTGGACAACCAAACATAAAAGCTTTTTCAGAAAAGGAAGTGGTCAACTATGGTATTTTTGAGGAGATGTGAGAACATGCTTTTTTTAATAGTCAAAATAAAATCATTGCTTTTAAGCTCTGAACTCTACCTTGCCAACCCTGGAATCTTTACTTCTGTAGGAATAACTCACTGATTATCACTCCTTCCCTAGAGGAAAGAGATGTGTGCGTGAATATGTTTTTTGTTCTACTATACCACTACTCATAATCCATCAAAACTGGGACATCTAAATTTACATGGGGGGAAAGTTAGGGAACTTTGCACAAAGAAATTATATGGAAAACTTTGTAACTAATAGATATAATAATAAAGATTATTTCTAAATTATTTATGAAAAGAACAGAAAATGAAACTAATTATGCATTGATTCAAAGTGGGTAAAATTATGAATAATACAAGTGATATAGAATAAAATTTCACATCTTTACTCGATTGGCTTATCATTATTATTATTTTAATTTTATAATGTAAAAATGTTTATCATGATAATTTTATGTGCTGGCACATTAACTAGTGATGTTGAATATTTTCCACACACACACACACACACACACACACACACACACTAATTAAAAAACTACTAACTAAATTATCTCTTTATGGTTCTTGTCTGTTTTCTTATTGATGTTTTAATGATTTTCTTATCTCACTGTATGAGTTTTTTAAATAATATGGATGCTAGTCTCATTCCCATAAATAAAATACTAATAAAATACACTAATTAGTTTAAATACTAATAAAATGGTTTACATTCAATGATCATATATAGTAATAGATTTACATGTGATCGTTACCCAAATTCCCATTTTATAAGTGTTTAAAAACAAAATCCTGGAGGTTGAGGTGACAGGTCCAGGTCACAAAAGGGAAGAGCTAGTTTGAACTCTAATGAGTCTTATTCCAAAGCCGGGCTTTCTTTATCCACGCAAAAACTATTTTTTATAAGAGATATTAAAAATAAAAGATCACCAAAAATGCAAACACGACATCTTTTATTTTCAAATATAGTTTTGTCTTCAATCATTTTCAAATGTGATTTTGCCTAATGAAGAAACATGAAAAAATATTTTAACCAGAGAGGAGTATGCAAAATACTTTGGCCTTCTTAAGAAACTGAAAGTAAAGGGTTTCTATGAACTTCTTAATGGGCAAATCAAATTCCTTTAAAAATTAATGAAGTGTCACTAGTTTAATACTGAAATAAAGGCAAAAAGCATCATGCTCCATTAGCAACATTGTCTCCTGTTATTATTTGAATTTGGGGTTAAAGATGACTCATTCTCACCATCTCTTAGTAGAGAACTTTCAATTCAGTGCTATTGTGAAAACTATCTGATACAAAAACCAGTAACATATTTAAAGTTAAAAAAGAATATGAGACAAAATGAAAAAAAAGGATATTGTAAACTAATGAGAAAAATATAAAATACAGAAATGCTTAGCCATAATACCAAAGTTTATTTAACTCTCAATTTTCATTCTAATTTTTCAAAAATTACAAATATATGTGTTGCTGGGGCAGAGGTATAATTTTATTTAAAATAATATAATGTTCTCTGTATAAGTTGATATTTATATAGTATCAATATATAGTATATTTATATAGTATATGTATAATATACTATATGTGTAGTATATACATAGTATAAGTATATAGTATATTTATATAGTATATATAAGTAGATGAGAATTATTTTTTTAAGGTTTTATTTATTTATTTGACACAGAGAGAGAGAACACAAGTAGGCAGACAGACAGGCAGAGAGAGGGGGAAGCAGACTCCTCGCCGAGCAGAGAGCCCGATGTGGGGCTAGATCTCAGGACCCTGAGATCATGACCTGAGCCAAAGGCAGAGGCTTTAACCCATTGAGCCACCCAGGCGCCCCTAGATGAGAATTTCTTTATGAGTAAAAGCATCTATCTAACTTATCACATCTACTGGATTCTTGAAATTGCTATTACTGAACAGTGAAGCAGTATTATATTGTGTATTTGTATAGTCTTGTCAACAGATTAATAATCAGGAAAGACAAGAAAGTGCATTCAGCACTAATTCAAGGGGAGGAGCATTTGTCATCTTGAAAATATGCTCTCCGAGGGTATGAAATTTAATGACTATGAATTAACTAAATAGTTTGTGACTTCACCGTAATTATGGGTCACTGAATTGCAAGGTACATGTTCAATAACTGAGAAATAAAAGTTAATTTTTCAATACATAAGGTTAAATTATTTCTTTAAATTATTCATAGATTTTCTTTTTTTTTTTTAATAAGGCTGTAAATCTCAGGAAATATTACACTGACGTCATCCTGATGAGAGACACGTTATAGTATTTTTTTGTATAATAGGGGCTTGGAGGATCCATCTAGTCAGACCATAAGTGGATGAAAGATTGTCTTGAAGCTAATACTGTATCACATTGCTAATACACACTATATATACTATTTTAATACATATTATACATACTACATATGGAGAGAATAGCGTGTGTGTGTGTGTGTGTGTGTGTGTGTGTTGTGTGTGTGTGTGTGAGTATTTTTGGGTAGGCTCAGGGTGTGAAAGATAACAGGTGTATCTAAAGTTCATGCCTTCATACCTTCCTATCATTCATTCATCTGACCTTGTCATCAGTTCAGACTGACCTTGCTTTCAGAGTGTTTGGTGATTCTCTGGCAATTCTAGCTTTTTAACAAATTCTACAGATTGTTTACAGAAGAATATGAATTATTTTCAACAGCCAGTTTTCAAATGCTCAATTAGTACGGGATCCGAAGATTTGGCATGCAATCTGTGCTCTTTTTTTTTTTTTTTTACATTGTTGTTAACAGTTTTATTTTTTATTTTCTTTATTTACTTCACATCTATTCATTTATTGTGTGATAAACACTGAGCTAAGCAGGTGATTTACTTAAGCTTGCAACAGAGCTCTGAGAAAAAGATGTTATGCCTCTGCTAACAATAAGAACATTAAAGACTGGAGGGGTCTATTCATTCTTGCAAGATTACAGAGAGGAAGAGGGGAGGGACCTAGATTCCAAGCTGAACTGGTTAGATTCTAACCTCTGGGTTCAGGAGCCCATCAATAAGTTATCAGTCAAGCTCAGCACAGCTGACTTGGACATATTATCTACTAATTTTTTTTCACTTATATCTGGGTGTGTCCAGGGAAGAGTTTTTATTCCTAGTAAAAGGAACAGATGGAGTGATAAGATAAATAATAAGAATGGCAGTTATATCAGAAAAACTAGCCAAGTCACAGGTGAGCAACACAGCTTACCAGCAGCAGAAACCTACTACCTCTGCTTTCTGAAGGACATTTTAGGCTTATATTGATAAAACCATCTAAATTGAAATGCATTCTTAGCCATACTTTACAATTTAGTCTACATTCTTTGCAGTGCTCTCGATCAATGCACAGGTTCTTGTTGTATTATGTGAAATATAAATTAGAAATATCTATAGAAGAATTATTTGAAACATAGAATGCTGTTGTCTTTGGGGTTTAATTTTGTATATTGTAAGGAGATGAAAATAAACCCCTAAGGCAGAAACACAATTGTATGCTTCAATGAATAAATTATATTAGGGAATGTACTTGAGAGTTGGCAAGAAACAAAAGACAGGATGCTTATGTGATAAACTCAGTCTTCAATGAAAGTAACAAACTTTGTAGGCTGCAGTAACAACATTGTATCAATAATTTTGCTATTTTCCAAGACATTCCTTATGATTTCTCCACATTTAAAACAAAGACAAAACGTTGGTTTCTGGTTCTCCCCGCTGCCTGCCCCCCAAGACCACCAGCAAATGCAATGTAAATCTTAAAAGCAAAGAACTTAAAGAGTCTGAGAGATTCTTAATTACAAAAGAAAGGGGAGGGCCATTGTCTTGATGTTAGAATAAGGTCTGTGGCTATTAGGAGAAAGGGTAACACCAAAACACGTTTTTCAGCAGCAACTGAAATCTAACAAAAAGGACAGGCTAAAAGAAGAAAATACAGAAGCAGAGTGAGAACAGAGAGAAATACAAGGAAGGAAAACAGGCACTGACTGGGTGCAGAGGGAGAAGGCTCTGTTTCCAGGGTTTCCAGGTCAGGGGTAATTAAGGTAGTAGACCAACTTGGGGGTAATTTAGTTAGATGGTCACTGGGAAATGTAGTGCTTATACGTGTAAATCAACACAGTAATCCTGGAAGTGATTCTGGCAATCTTCATTAAATACATTCAGTGTTTCTTTTCTTTGTTCCAACAATCCTGTTTCCTGGTGTCTTCATTCCCTCCAAAGTAGCCAAAGATGCATTTAGAGAATGCTTATTATAGCATTATATGAAATGGCAAAAGAAAAAGGGGTGTGGAGGAGAAACTCATCTCAAGATCTCATAATAGGGAATCATATAATTACAGGGAATCAGTTTAATAAATAACGATCTTATTAATAATATGCAAGACTACGGGACCATGATTATGAAATTAAATTAAAATGACATTACAAATGACATATACGATAATATTGTTTGGGTAGGCAGTTAGTTAGGTCCTAACAGGATGCCTGGAGGCCGGCTTCCAGGGAGTCAGAGGCCTGTTCTGGAAGCATCCCAAACAACCCATCGGAAACCAGATCAGAGCAGACAAGATGGCTGACAATGGAGGCCAGAGTTCACATTATTCCTTCACTATCCTACATTACCATATCAAAATCTCCCCCTCACATTATTCCTTCACTATCCTACATTACCACATCAAAATCTCCCCCTCAAGGGTGCCATGACAGGAAACCCTGACCAAATAAGGAAGAAAAAGGGGGTAACCCACATTCCTGGAGGAGACCACCAGGCCTCCCCGAGATTCCCACCTCAAGTCAGGAATATTCCTCTGCTTTGCTAATAACTGTCAACAGAGACTGAAGTTTACACTCCAAAGGGCTCAGCTCTCCCTTGAGCTCACGGGCTCTCACATCTGGAGAGTGTACTTTCACTTTATTAAACTGTGAGGCCTCCCCAGGCTACCTGCCCACAATATTGTATAGAATTCCAATTTCGTGTGCCCAAAGTAGAAAAAAATCATACCCTAAAATATTATCAGTAGCCCATCCCAGATTATAGGATTACGGGTAAATTTTCTTTTCTTTCTTATCCCAGTTCTTGATTTCCAAACTTTCTACAATGAGTATGTAATGCTGGTATAATTCTAACTCATGTAAGGTATGAATTTACAAAAACTCTTAACATCCACTTAAACCCTGGGAAACTATGCATTTGTTTATTCCTTCATTGAATCAGCACTTTAATGGGACCTACCAGGGGCCAGCCTCTGTTCTTTAAAAATACTATTTAAATTACTCCTCACAATAAGTCTGAGGTGGGTCTATCATCCTGCCATCTTTACAGTAGGAGCCAGAGCTGGGATTCGAAATCAGGGGGGCTGGCTCATAGTCTGTGTCTCAAGCACTATGCGCTACTGCTCTGTTCTGAAGGGACCAGATGAAGCTGCTCATTTTAAGGGTCCTTTATGTGGAGGCCTTATTTTTTTAGTGGTTGGAACGGCTTCTTTCTATAACAAGAAACAAGCAAACTTAAGAGTTGGATCCTCTTCCTGGACCTGTGGTTCCCGATTTTTGTTCTGTGCGATTTTGGTAACTAGGCAGATTAAGGTGAAAACACAAAATAAGTCCTCAGGCTATTCACATTTGTGACTGGGCAAGATGATGCCTCACCTTCAGATATTTTCCTGAAATATTTACCCACCCGAGTAATCATAAAGGTTTACCCTATTGTAATGGTTAGTGTGGGACACATAATCGGGGTTTTACCTATGACCAGGAAAGCTTTCGGCAGGCGCGCACACAAGCAGGGAGCAGGAAGGAGTGACAAAAAGTCATCTAATTCACAATGGCATGCTGCTAAATGAGATTGACCTATCTTGTGTCTACAGTGACTTCATTCCTGACTTATCAGAACCTGAAAATATAAAAACATACAGCTTTAATTATTCTGGCCAGCTATGCTTTTTAATAAAAAATTATTTGACTTCTCTTTATTCTTCTCAGTCTCAAAGATGGCAGCTAGGTTGGTCTCTGTGTTAATAATAGGGGGACTGATATAACAGTTCAAATAAACATATGACTTCTTCAACGGGGCAAACTTTCCATCACTGCTTATCTCCTTTTTCCAAACCCTACCTGCTCTGGGCAGCCATTCCTACCGGTTATGGCGGGGCTGCTTCCCCCTGGTCTGGGAATGAATATTATAATAAAGTGCTGGACCTAAAGGCCAATAGACATCCATTTGGGAGGAGCGCCTAGGTGGTTCAGTGGTTAAGCGTCTGCCTTTGGCTCAGGTCATGGTCCCAGGGTTCTGGGATGGAGCCTCGCATCGGGCTCCATGCTTGACAGGAAGCCTGTTTCTCCCTCTCCCACTCCCCCTGCTTGTGTTCCCTCTCTTGCTGTGTGTCTCTCTGTCAAATAAATAATATATAAATAAATAAAATCTTAAAAAAAAATGTCTATTTGGGGTATCCATCTTTCTTCCTTTCTTCCTTCGTCCTAGCCTTCCCTCACTCCTTTACTTCTCTATAATAAGCAAATCCTTATTTTTTTCAGGTTCAGCTATCAATTTGTAAAGGCCTGCCTGAGGCCGAGTGATTTGTTTGGCCCTCTAAGTCTACACTGGCTGTTTCTCCAAACTTCTGTACCCTGAGGGTTTAAATGCAAGGAATGTGGGCCACATAAGCTCACAGTCTGTTTGAGAGATTAACTAAGCACTTGCTCTTCTCTGATCCTAACACCTGGCTCATGTCATTCTCGTCCTCTCTTGCAGACCCCAAGCACTATGATTCCTTCTAGTATTTTACTGAGAGGGGCCAGAGAACACCTCCTCCACAAACCCACTGGCTGTGTCCTCTCAGCTCTTGGTTGCCAGACTCTGTCTTGTCTCTTTTGACTCCTGTACTTTCAGGGGAATGAAGAAAATGTTTCATCCAGTAGGTGGCGCTGGTACCACCAAAGACCCAGGAGGATTCCAGAAGCAAGAGAATTAGGATAAAAATGGGCCCGGAAAACAGCATGGAGGTTCCTCAAAAAGTTGAAAATAGAGCTACCCTACGACCCAGCAATCGCACTATTGGGCATTTACCCTAAAGATACAAACGTCGTGATCCGAAGGGGCACGTGCACCCGAATGTTTATAGCAGCAATGTCCACAAGAGCCAAACTATGGAAAGAACCTAGATGTCCATCAACAGATGAATGGATAAAGAAGA
>JAQQSY010004496.1:0-12273 GCA_028646535.1 Procyon lotor
GGAGATCTAAGCTTTTGTGCTATGCTGAAAGTTAATGATTTATCCTTTATCACCTTAAATTGCAAACATTTTAATTTATTGAATTACTTTAGTTCTCAATCTCAGGAATATAAGCCAATTTGGGAGAAGGTTATCCAATATATTGCTACTTGCTATGTGTGATTAAATAGTTACAGATGTCCATCTGTTTCTTTCTGACATCCTATAAGGAAACACTGAAGAAGACTAGGGCAATCAAAGAAATAACTTCGACAATATCACATAATGACACAACCCATTTGTTGATATCATTACTCCTAGGTTAGGGTAATCAGAAAGTCACACTTCCACGGCACTCTACCTACACACCCACAGACAGACCCCCACATGACACTGGATCCAACTGCCATCTCTAATAGACACAGCTTCTTTTTTTTTTTTTTTTAAAGCACTTTTGTGGACACAAATTGACTCAAACCCAAAAGGCCACCAAACTTCAGAATCCCATAAATACTATCACTGTTCAGGTTGGCCACACTCTACATAGGTTTAGAAAATTATTCATAGCTGACTTTTTGATTCTTGGGTTTTGTCAAAAATCTACAGTTTTAAATAGATACAACTTTAAAAATTACAATAAGAACTATCAAGATTATAGAGGGCAAAGAAAACAGACTGCCTTTAGAGAGGGCCAAAACAGTTTCTTGACCCCTTACATGCTGCCTACTACACATTGTGGGTAGGAACTTTGAGTAAAAACCCACCTGTGGGGCCGCCTGGGTGGCTCAATGGGTTAAGCCTCTGCCTTCGGTCAGGTCATGATCTCAGGGTCCTGGGATCGAGCCCCACATTGGGCTCGCTGCTCACCAGGGAGCCTGCTTCCTTCTCTCTTGGTCTGCCTCTCTGCCTACTTGTGATCTCTCTCTGTCAAATAAATAAATAAAAATCTTAAAAAAAAAAAAAAAAACCCACCTGTGTGCTCATTCCAAGGTCAGCTAGTTCAATGCTTTGTCATCTTGGGCAAGTCACTTCTTCATCTATATAATGCGGATGATAATAGTATTCACCTCAGAGGGTTGATGAGAAAAGCAAATGAGCTCACAAATATAATGGAGCTGGTGCTTGGTGCACATACACAACTATGAAGACTATTCTTACTATTATAACTACTGTAGTTTTATCATGGAGGAGCTTTCCATAAGCAATCAAATTACCTGAAAATGTCCAAAAAGAGAAAGGATTCCCATAAGTAATTCATGGTCAATTTGCTTTTTTCTCCAGAAATATTGGTCCAAATCTGATGAAAAGCTCATTAAAAACTCTTGCAACTTTCCTGGTAGACGCAGGGCTTTCTGATAAATTCTCACTTTCATTCATTCAAGAAAAACATGTTGGCATGAAAAAAATCAATGCGTATCCCTAAAGTGTATGTAGCGTAGTAAAGGAGATAAAAATTGACACAAATAACTGTATTAAGGAGGGAGTAGAAGGTAAAAGAGGGATAAGAAAAATTAAGACAGAAAGAGGAAAGATTACTCTGAAATTCAAGGAATAACCACAAAGTAGGTGTTATCTGAAATAGACCTTCAAGGAGAGTTTTGATTCAGAAAAGCAGAGCCAGCAGAATGGGGGAGAATGGGGCGCCTGGGTGGCTCAGTGGGTTAAAGCCTCTGCCTTCGGCTAGGGTCATGATCTCAGGGTCCTGGGATCGAGCCCCACATCAGGCTCTCTGCTCAGCGGGGAGCCTGCTTCCTCCTCTCTCTGCCTGTCTCTGCCTACTTGTGATCTCCCTTTCTGTGAAACAAATAAATAAAATCTTTAAAAAAAAAAAAAAAAAGAATGGGGGAGAGTACTACAGATTCAAGGAATAGTCTAAAAAGGGCAAGTAAACAGGAAATAAGGGTCAAGCTTGACAGGTACAAGTGATGTTGAAGACTGGAGGGGATGGAAGATGGGCAACAGAAGGTGATGCCTTTGAATATCTGACTCTGTGACCAGAGGCAAAATTATTTCCTATTTTTACCTTGAGTTCAGCCCTTGCAGCAAGGCAATTTCGATTAAGTCTTATTTAAAGCTAAATGTGTTGTTGGGGTTTTTTTTTAAACATCTCTTATTCTGTTCTTTATGTGCTATTCTTATTATAATTAGGAGAAAGCAACAGGATCTGAAGTTTCTTTGTGGCGTGTTTGTGGTCCTTTGATTCTCAGGGTTCATCTGGTGTGACCTTGGAAGAAACTGTTTATATCATTGGCCATTCTTTTGGTGGCATATTTATCTGAAGTTCTCAGTCTCAGCCCTGAAACACCTACTGTGCAAATACTGAGATTGATGACAGAAGCCAAGTCGGGAAGCGCCTGACGGTGAAAGGCCTGGGACACGTGTAAACAAACTTGTTCAGGAATGAGAGCTGAATGGTTGGGCGCGTCTGAGTTGGAGTTAACAGCCTCTCCCTAACTCTTTTATTAAACACTCAACTAACCCTCAATTGCCCTTTTAGAAGTTAATCTCAGTGTAACTTCCAGCTTTTCAAATTTTTCACACATAAAGAGGTACTACCCTGAAAGGGGTGGAGTCCATGTTTAATGTTAAGTGACTAATTACAACTAGCAAAGTCTGCAAATGCCCCAGAATGGGAAGTGGGCTAGATTTATAAATCAGTATCTCTATTAGTTTGTCTAAATAATGTATTTATAACAAACTGGCACACAGTTTAAAAAAAAGTGTTCTGAACTCCTACAAATTTAGAATGCCAAAGTAGCAGCCTTCATCTTCTAGGAAAGATTAATCATGATTAATGATTTTTTTTTTAAGATTTTATTCATTTGACAGAGAAACACAGCGAAAGAGGGAACACAAGCAGAGGGAATGGTAGAGGGAGAAGCAGGCTTCCTGCTGAGCAGGGAGCCGGATGCGGAGCTGGATCCCAGGACCCTGGGATCATGACCTGAGCCGAAGGCAGACGCTTAAGGACTGAGTCACCCAGGCGCCCCATAATCATGATTAATGATTAATCATAATCTTAGGGTCTCTAGAAAGCTAGTTCACACATAAAATCCATTCAGCAATGAAGTTTGGGTTCCCATTTTCTCTGATTCCCTCCTCTTCAAAATTCCTTTATTGTAGAAACCTTTTTAGCCGGTCCCTGTGTGGCAGCATTTCTCCGCATTTTCCTCAGGCTATCTGGATCACCTAAAGATCTTGGGCCTCACCCCGGGCTAATAAAAGAGGCTTTATAGGTGCAGAGTCTGGGAATTTGTATTAGAAAGAAGAAAACTTTATTTCTATGATTAGTGAAGTAACTTATGCCTAGATTCTTCTTATGATATTCTTTCAGCTTCTATCTTCCCAAACAACTGAACCAAAGCCGGGTTTGATGCTGGGTGTAGGTATTCTCAGCAGCCATGTGACTTTAGAATGATGTTATCTAAAGTCAAAAACTTAATCTAATACCTTCACCAACAAGTTACAAACAGCCAAGGGAACAATTGTGGGTGGAATTTCAGAGGATAATTACAAGCTTCTATTAATACTCAACTGCTATTTACTTTTCTTCCATTTAATATTTGGCACTTTTTTTCCTGTTGGGTTGGCCTGGGTTTTGGGTTGGTTTTTTTTTTTTCTTTTTTTCCTTTTGGATTTTCTCCCGATACTGAGTAATAAGTATAGCTGTATGTAACAAAAAGAGAAATCCTTATGACAGTGTCACTCCCGCAAAAACACACCTTCCAAAATACTTTCATTTCTAGCTTATAAACCCCACACCTCCTCAGCCCATTTAAACTCTTCTTACATAAATACAAATAAGTGTGTATTTTGGATACTAGCAATTTTTCAGTTTTCTAAATACTGCCTTTGATCTTCAGGTTTACAAATATATGACCAATTATATCTTGACAAGTTCTATACTTTAAGTCAGCCAACTGTTTATTTTATAATTTATTGTTTTGTGCTCTGTGAAAGAACTTGAAGTAAAATGTACATCCCATTTATCAAGGAGGCTGGGCGTTTAAGGAAAAGAGATGGCCCTGCAAACAGAACGTCTAAATTTAAGTCCCAGTTTATGATCCCCATGATGCCAGGGAAATTTTATATAATGTTTCCAAGTGTCAGTTTCCTCTTCAAATAAAATACAAATCAAGATCATTTTTATTCCATACCAGTTATTGTAAGGGTTAAAGGAGATCAGGAATATTTTGAGTCCCAATTAAGCACTTGTGAATGCCTGGTGACCTGTTCCTTGATCTCTGACATAGCCTTCCATTTATTTTTATGTTTTTGCATTTTTCAAAATGCGCTGGTTTTCTTGACCCTTCCTTAAAGATTTAGGACATGGTTTTTGCACTTTTGGTTTATCTAAAATTATCAAATGTGAAATGCAATGCTCAACGTTTAGTTTAGATGACACTGTTGCCACCAAGTGGTCACTAGGAGATACTGCAAGTCAAAATCCAGGCGTGATAAGCCACAGCCACATAATGCTGAATCAGGCAAATAAAATTCTGTGCAAATGAACCAAAAGCAGTAGCTTATTTCTTTTTCCTTGGTGATATAAACAGAGTAATACAGCTTTAATCTAAATCTGCAGCGCTATCTTACTCTTTCTTCCTCTCTGATTTACCTTAGGGCTCACAATCAACAACAATTTAAAAATCATTGGCTCTCTCCCAAATCCCTAATGCCTATTCTGTACTTACAGCCAAAGACCTGCAGAGAAATTTGAGAGCTGCAGAGAAATCTACGCCAGGATGGGGGGGCCAGGAACCACCCGCAGTTTACTACCAAAATATACCCAACATCTCATGTGTGTTTAATCGTTATACCCTATGAGTAGCATATCAATATCTTTTTTTTACAGGTTGGAAAACTGAAGCTTAGATTGATATAGTAACTTCCAACTTTGCCCAGTCATGAGCAGCAGGATAAGCTTTAAACACACTCCTCAACCAAGGTTCTCTCAGAGCCTCTCTCCATGCCACATCTTGGCTCTGTGCCTTTTGGCTTCGCCCTCTGTAGAAATTTAAGAAGATTCTTCAAGTACCTATGTCAGCACATTAGAATCTCCTGAGGAGGTTTTTAAAAATATGAATGCTTAGGTTCCCACTTAATCAGTTATAACCAAAACTCTGAGGGGCTCCAGTATCTATAATTAAAAGAAAAAAAAAATCTGCCAGTGATTGTTTCACTGTGAGAGTTGAGAACCATTGGTTTAAATAATATTACTCATGTTAAAACTCTTTTCTATTGCTTTAGAATTTAATCAGAAGGATATTTTTATTATAGAACATCTTATTAACACAGAGTTTTTCTCTTGTTGTAATAACAGGTGGATGAGATATTTATAGATTCAGCCTTGAACAAGCATTATATCAAGAACCAAGTAGTCAGACTGACGTATGTATGTTTGGGCAAAGGTGGACTACCCGGCCTGGAGGGACATAGGGCAAAGGAGATGGGAACTCTCATACGTTGTTGTCTCTGTGAGCTTGGCTTTTGTCTAATATTTCTCATGAATGGTATCTCTATACAGTCTGGAGATACGGGGCTGACCACCATTTTCTAAATGCAAAAACTAATATGCAGGGAAGATAAGTGATACATTCAAAATTCCCCAAGTGACAGAAAAAGAATTCAAACCCCAAAAACCCCAGGGCTACCAGAACCTGTAGCCTTGGGAAAACTCACCAAGTTGTCCTGACAGTTGTATCAGTTCAAAAATAAGAAGGCAAAGTTGAGGGGCGCCTGGGTGGCTCGGTGGGTTAAAGCCTCTGCCTTCAGCTCAGGTCATGATCTCAGTGTCCTGGGATGGAGCCCTGCATCAGGCTCTCTGCTCAGTGGGGAGTCTGCTTCCCCCCAACCCCCGCTCTGCCTGCTTGTGATCTCTCTCTCTAAATAAAATCTTTAAAAAAAAAAAAAAAGAAGGCAAAATTGACTGCAGAATGGGATCATAGGTTTTACCTGTAATGAAGTCCCAGGAGGCAAGCCCAAACAAAAAGATGTTCCTGTTTTAACAGATTTTTTGTTTGTTATGGTAGAGGAGGAATTGCATACCAATTGCAGAAATTACTCAGAGGTTTCAACTGTGTTATTTGGAAAGCACATAGCAGAACATAAATACATAATAGGTGCAAACCTATGGGCCTATAAGACTCATCCTCTTAAAAAATGAATATATTCAGATAGATTTATATAAAGTAAATAATAATTTTTCTCACCAACAGACTAATGCCCTATTGGAAGACTTATTCCAAGTTCCTTACACCTTTACTAAATAACTAGTGATCTCCAGAAGGATTTTATGGAGAAATTAGATAAATTCTACAATGTTTAGGAGATTTTCAAAAAAGCACATATTTGCTGAAATTCTCTGGATTTCATACCCTTTCTTTCCAAATTCTGATTTGCCATAACATTCTAGAAACATTATTAGTCTTGTGAACTCCTTTGAATTTATAGTCATTATAACTATGTAAGTTTTTCTGTAGATCCAGAGAAATTCTACCTCATAAAACAATGTTTTCCTTCTATTTAAAGAGGGAAAATTACTTGATCTTACATTTGCCAATATGACATAAAATTCTGATTATTTGTATCTTCACATTCTGGAGCCTAAATGGACCACAATATATAAAAGTGCCTCAGAATCAATATGAAATTTCCTGTTTTCAGTCAAAGGATTCAGAATTAGGCCTGTAGTGCTTTTCAGAGCTTGAGTCTTTTGAAGTGTAAAAATAAGAGACATAGATCAATACATAGATTTAATTTTTTAAAGGCCTTTAATTGTTTGGTTTTCTTAATTTAAAAGGAAAAACTGAATACTACAGGTAGTATTTTTTTCATATAAAAAAATTCAAGGAATTGGACATGTTTAATCTGGAGAAGACTCAGAAGAATGTTACTGTCTTCAAATTTTATGTGGAGAGGAACTTGATGTTTTTTATATATGTCCCAACTGTTAGACCTAAGCCTAATGTAACTGAAGATATAAAGAGACACATTTCAACTCAAAATGAAGAATTCTCTTAAAATCTGAGAGCTGACCAAAGAGAAACAGCTTCTGGAGGGAAGTAAAGTTCTCATCATTTTAATTATTGCACTGAGGTTAGGGGGTCATGGGTGCCTAGAGGGGATGTAGCTATCAGATAGATGAGCGATTGGCCAAGGAGACCACTAGAGTTTCCTCTGATCCTCAGACTTTACAATTTGGATGAAATTTTTTTGATATCTGAGTCTTACCCAACTTCTATAACAAGCCTTCAAATTAATGGGGAAAATTTACTCAAAACATGATGGAAACTTGAAAAGGGAACATGTAAAATGATCTTGGGTCAGATAGTAACATACAGATGAATGTCAATGTAAGAAGATTAGTTCTCAACACTTTTAGCCATTAAGGCATAATTCAGGGGCATCCAGATCCAGGGAATCTGGAAATGCCCCATAATTCAGGGGCATTTCCAGATCCAGGAAAGAGGGTAAGACCCAATGTATTCCTTGAATAAACATCTTTCTCTTATATGTTGTAGTCCAGAGGAAGATGGTGTGAGAGCAGATATCATTATGGTGTTCCAGTTCCCCTCTACTGAGCAAAGGGCCTTAATAAAGGAGAAAATCCTTAGCATCTTAAATCAGAAGATAAGGAACACAAGAGCCTTACCCATAAATGCCTCTTCAGTTCAAGTTAATGGTAAGTAGGTATACCTTTCTATGGGATGTGAAGTTTTTTACTAGGGCTACTTTATGTCTTATCTTACTTACCATTAACTTCCATTCCAAATAACAGCTAGAATTTAGGTGGGAAAAAATTTTCAAGTTAAAAAAATGACATTTCAAGGTTTTATGTTTCTCTGGTAAAAGGAAGTCTGAAGTTAGTTGTGAAGTAGTTTTTCCTGTAGGTATTGGCTGGCAGTCATCCTTAAATAAAGGCAAACCTTACCACTAATAGAGAATTAATCCGACCCAGTCACTGCCTTCATGACTAAGCTAGTGAAAATACCAAGCATTTAGCAACAACTATTTTTCGGGGTGGGACCTTCCTAAAACATAAACTCATTTGTTGCCTTTTAAAAATATGGAGGTTTCTGTATACAGTGAAATTATGAAGTTTCTCTTAACTTTTTCTCCTGTGGGCGTTTGGGAAAATGATAAACCAACTTTGGAGCCACTAAAGCCACCTTAAAAGTGATGTTTTAAAAATCGCTGAGCTACAGGAAACAAACTGATGGTTGCTGGGCGGTGGGGGCAGTGATGGGGTGGCTGGGTGATGGACATTGGGGAGGGTATATACTACGGTGAGAAAAAAATAATAATAAAATAAAAAATTTTTTAAAAAATCACTGGAACCATTATGCCATTATCATTACTCTAAAAAGCCAAACCAATCTTTATCAAAGCCCTTTTCTACACCCTTCATATGCGGCATCTAGTTTCTATATTCTTAGGAAGTAGGCAAATTCACCTTTATAAATATAAAAGAGAGACAAAAAAATTAAGGATGCTAATATATAAAAAGATGTAAGATTCAAATCTAGATCTCTAATTTCTTGAGAGGCTCTATATAAAAAAGCATTCTGGGTCAAGTACATCTTAGAAATCTCACCTATGATATTCGCCTCTTATATTAGCATATTAAAGGCTCTACAGCGTCCAGCTAGACAGAAACCTGTTTACCCTTGTGCATTAAGCTACTTCTGCAGCACCTACTTCTGGCACACAAAGGCAGATTTCTCCTACAAATTCCAATGGATACCAGACTTAAGAGAGTCTCAGAGTAAGTGATTAATATCAGAGGTGAAACAGGATGCCCTACCCTTGCAAGGGTCTGGTTGACTCTTCAAGAGGAAACCTGACCAGGAAGTGAAAATCTGAGGGAATGGGATGGGCAAGAGTTTGCTGGTGAAGAGTCAGCTTCTCCGGGAATAAAGCTAGGACCTCTCCCAACCCAGGAGGGAAGAACCTGTCAAGGGCTTAATCCACCTTGTTAAGTGGGGAAACAAATGAATCAAGGTTGTGAAATAGTGGCAATTCTGATAAATTATGTGATGTGCTGTGTGTGATTTCCAATAACCAGTTAATTTGCCAGAAATGTAAAAGCCTGGGCTATCTGAAACCAGCAATGAAGCACAAAATAGCTATCAGTTGCCTGGCCTTTTTGTTTTTTACAGGCTCGGTTTGTGTTCTACAGCTTATTTTAATGATTAGTAGCTTAAAAGGCAGGGTGCTGACAGAGAACCTGATTTGAAAGTTACCCAATTCTAACCCCACGGAATCACTTCAAGACCACCCAAGTAGTAGGCCCATGACTTTACCTCCATTCTCTCATCCATAAAAATTGCAATTATTCTTCCTGTAGTCATAGAGATAACATGAGGATATATAAGAAAATAGAAAATGTGAAACATATAGGCCATTACCACCTAGAAAGCTAGTAAGTTCTACACAAGCTTTCGAAACCTGAAAGCATAATGAGAGTGACTGGTAATAGAAAAAGCTGGAACGTTGAAAGTTTCTAAATTTCCAAATGTAAAAAGAGGAGTGTTTACTAACATTTAGGAAAACCTACTTGGTGAAAAGCTCAGCAGAATCTCAAAGCAATTCTTAATAGGCCAAATCATGACTCTCCAGGAACACTGGAGAGTCTGGGCGGCTCCCAATGAGTGGAAAACTGTGGAAATTCTAGACCAAGTCTAGAAATAACCCTGCAGCCCAAGATTATCTGTTATTTGTCAAGAATCTGTGGGTTGGTTTTGTTTTGTTGTTTTCTGGGGTTTCTTTTGAAAAACAAAAACTGTATGGTATGGATCCTCCGTGGGATGCAACGTGTCAAAGCAAAGCTAAAATCAGCTTCTTTGCATTGCAAACACCATGGTTGTGAAAGAGCAGCTCACTGCCTACATTTGGTTCATGTGTGCTCCAGTTCCCCTTATGTTATTTGTAGCATGCAGAGCCCTGAAAACTAATTTTGATTACGTTCAACTCAGAAGTATGTTAGAGGGTCATTTTCTAAGGTGTTAATGTTTATTTCACTCCTATATAGGAAAAATAAAATTATTTGGTAAAAATTAGATATCAATAGCTAGTTACTTGCATTGGGATATTTTCACTCTAAGTGTAATCATTCTCCCTAAAACTCGAATCTTCAAAATCCAACTATACTCACAACCATTTCAAGCAACATGGTAACCCTCCTAGAAAGGGGAAATTTGCATCTTGCTCGAACTAAGATGGAGTTTTAAATAAGAATTCTAACATTATATTATTTTCCATTTTAATCTGTTACTAACTAATATGGGGCATATTAAATTATTTTTTTAAAAAATGAAACAAGAAATTTACCTACTTTAAAACTACATTTGACAGAAAATTGAGTTCTTCCATAGAATAAATATTGAGAATCTATCCTGATCAATTGATTCTTTACCATATAATGGCTTGGGCATGAATGTAAGGGTATTCTTGAATTGGATATTTTCCAAATTCCTGCTTCAGAGAATTCATCATCACTAGTTTGCCAAGTTGGATTTTTAGAAGGTGAATAGAAAGAAACATTCTTATTTTGCACAATGTAAAGTTAAAGACAGAGAGTATGAGTCTGAGAAACATGGTACTGGTTGAAATAAATAAAACAGTTTATCCTCATTCTGCTCAGTAAGGCCTTTTATCTTGAAAATCAACACAATTTTCAAATAACCTTCTATCAATTTAAGTTGAAATGTTCATGTGTCCTTTGTCAGATTCTTAACTTTGTTGGATTCTATCCAATAATTGGTCTTTACCAATATTCAGCAGATGTTGGATAAGAATACATAATAGTTTATTCTTCAGAAAAATCATTTGATAATTTAGTAGTTGTGTTTTAGAAGTATTTTAAATATAGTTTATGTGGGTGGTTTCAAAGATTTTTTCATTCCTCAACACTTTGACTAAAGAAAGGCTTATGTGAATTCTTAAACAGAAGAGATAAAAGCAGAACTGCTGTGACTGAGGCCGGGTTTGAGCCTGGAGACCCCAATTGCTTGCTCTCTCTTTCCCTATTTTCTCTATCTCCTTAAGTGAAATCCAAAGAGGGTATATCCTGCACTATTAGATCACTGTTCTGTATTAATACAAACTACTTGTACGTTCAATCATCCACTATTTGTGTCTTAATCACTTACTGCTTGAGGATTTTTCCACCTAATTAGAAGTTGCCTATGAACCTCTATAAAAATTGTACACATATCTTGTTTATTGGGTTGCCATTCTCCTGATTATATGCTCAATTGTCTAGAGTCCATAAATAATCAATATCCTCTGAAAGACCAACTAAGAGAATATCACATTATCATTCTATATTCTATTTTGTTTTTCAGCAATGAGCTCATCAACAGGGAAGCTAACTGTCCAAACATGTAAGTCTAGTTAGCTTATAAAAACAAATTCAATTTCCACATCAGAAAGGACAATATCCTCAAGTATTAGCTCATAATTTCCTATCCATGTCATATTTTCCTTGGAAAAGAGTAACAACTGGACAACAGATGGAAATATGTTTTTCTAACTCTTGAACTGACCGTTTTCATCATGTTCAAGAAAAATATTTTACATGGTGGGAATTTGAGGGTAATTTAAAGAAATTATGCATTTCTGTCTTAGAATAAATGAGTTTGCTTTTCTAATTTTAGAAATGCTATGAAATTTCTGCTGAGAAATAAATCACAAGAAAGCAATAAATGGGGAAGAAACAGAACCTATTGTTGGTGACTGAGCTATAAAATTTGCTTAATACATTCATTTTCATGGTTGACAGCGTTCCATCCACTCACTTCATATCACTGTGGCCTAAATTTTGAAAGATTTTATCAAAGTGGTGATGAGTTTGAACAAAGGTATTCATGCATTTGCTTCTGTGTCTTATAAACACACTATATATATCTATTCATTCACTCATTCATTCATTCATTCAATGAGTAGCTTTTTCACAAGTACCAAGTGCCAAAAAGTGAATACCACTATAAATAAGACATAATCCCTCCTCTAAAATGAAGAGTTCGAAGGTAGGGGAAGACATAAATAAATCAGAAAATGTTAAAATAGTGTGATAAATGCTACAATAGAGAAAATGCACAATGTGATTGACTGTCAATAACAGAATCAGCTTAACCTGGTCTTGTAGGGTCAGAAAATGATCGCTGAGACAGGAGAGAGAGAAGAGGCAAGTGGCAAGTGGAATAAGCATCCTGGACAGGGGCAGTAGTATGTAAAAATATCTTCAGAAAAGCAAGAACATGGTCATTTCTTGTAACTGAAAAATGTCAG
>JAQQSY010004497.1:0-12273 GCA_028646535.1 Procyon lotor
AGAGCATGGGAAGGCAGAGGTCAGAGAGAGAAGCAGACTCCCTGCCGAACAGGGAGCCCAATGTGGGACTAGATCCTGGGACTCCAGGATCATGACCTGGGTCAGAGGCAGTTGCTTAACCAGCTGAGCCACCCAGGCGCCCCGAGCCTTTTTTAAAATAGATTTTCTTCTCCTCAGAGCACAAGACTTTTATCATATGAAGTAACTGATGTTCAGTAAAGGAAATAGAAAAAAAATTCAGAAAGTACAAGGAAAAAAACTGTTCGTCATAAACTAGAATAACACAAATCATGCTTAACCTTTCCAATTTTTTAGTTTCTCTCTATTTTTTTTTAAGATTTTATTTATTTGCCAGAGCACAAGCAGAGGGAGCAGCAGGCAGAGGGAGAGGGAGAAGCAGGCTCCCTCCTGAGCAGGGAGCCCCATGCAGGCCTCGATCAGGTACCTCATATATATGTTGTTGTTGTTGTTGTTTTTAAAGATCTTATCTATTTATTTGTCAAAGAGAGAGAGAGTACAGGCGGGGGAGTGGCAGGCAGAGGGAGAAGTGGTCTCCTCGCCCAGTGAGGAGCCCGCTGCGGGACTTGATCCCAGGGATGCTGACCTGAGCTGAAGGCAGATGCTTAACCGACTGAGCCCCCCCGGCGGCCCAGCTACCTTGATGTTCTTCATGTACCACCTGTGGTTGGACATTGAGCTTTACTCCCAGTTTCCCGCTTGTACCTAACCCTGTGAACACCCTGCAACCTGTCTTTGTGCCCGTATCTGATGTGTGGCGAAATCCCACCTAGTGGGGTACTTGTTGGGCCATGAGGCACATTGCTTATTTCTATTTTGGAAAAGTGGTATCAGTTTACCCTCCGTGCGAGCCGTAATGCCCCGCATCCTCACCACACCCTGTTTCTGACGTCCTGTACAACAGTGGTCTTTGAGTCATGCCGTGTTGTTCCTCACGAGTGTGTCAGCCCCCGGGGGGCAGGGGGATGACTTAGCCGTGAGCCGTCTTCGGGCCTCAGAGGGGTCTGGGTGCGGGCGGAAGACCTGGGGCTCCTCAAGTGCTGGATGTCTTCTCGAGGCGTTTCCCTCCGGGGGGCCGTGCACCTGGGGCTGAGATCCGGACGGGGCCCAGGGCTCCCTCCCCGCCAGCCCTCCGGCTTTGCGTGTTCCGTGGGAGTCCGGGCTCGCGGCGCGTCTCCGTGCTCCCTCTGCCGTCCTGCAGTCAGAGAGGAGGTGCGTCCCTGGCCTGACAGGTAGGGGTTTTTTATTTCCCTCGACAGCGCACCTCTTGACCTCTATCTTCTTGCCAATGATTTTTTAAATCCTAAATGATTTGGCAATAATTGCTCCTCCTGGCGTGATTATTGCCCTTCACCGATAGTAAATCTGTGAAATCCCCAGGGGACCGGGCGCATTTTGGTATGCAGAGCCCACAAGCTGGCCCGGACAGGCATCACTGCCCGGGGCAGCTGTGCAGCCCCGGACCCCTGCGCCCCCGCCCCCCCCCAGCCTCACATGCAGCTCTGGGGCGCTGCCGGGGTCGGGCTTCGGCTCATCGGGCGCAGGCCCAGCTGCTGCTTCTCCGGTCTTCCTCCAACAGCCCAGGTCTCTGCTTCCATCTTTGGGGGCCACAGCAACCAATGTGCTTGCCCCCCAAAACCCCGGGGGGCTCTGTTCTGAGGGGGAAGGATTTCTGCTGCCTCGGGAGTATGTGGACATACAATTTTATCTTCCCCACGAGCGTGGAAGGCATCAGGCTTGACACGCAATAATTAGAAGACCTGTTTCATTCCCAGGGAGCTTCTAGCGAGGTGGCCCCCGGAGCCTCGAGTAGCAGCGGACAGAAGCCTAGGCTGGAGTGTTATGTCTGTTCCCACACCAACTTATGGGTTTCAGGACGACTCCTTGAGGGGACCAAGCAGAATCTCATACTGGGGCTCATGGCTGGTTCGGCTGCCTGGGCTGAGTGCCCCCCCCCTCCAGCCCCCTCCTCCAGCTGAGACATATGGGGGCCTGGGTGGCCCCAGCTCGCAGGATCCCCTGTGTGTACAACGGCTTCTGCTGCCATTCCCCACATCAGGTCAGGATGCACGCATTGCCACTGGCTGTTTCTCCTTTGGTGATTGATGATTTCCCCAGAGCTGCGTGGGAGCTCGATAGACACAAAAATTAAACCCATTTGGATTTGGCAGTGTTTTCCCAGCTTCAGTCATCTAGAAAAAATGAACAATTTTGACCATATTTGGGTACTTGCCACCGCCACTTTTATTTACTTCATTTTTCTTTAAGTCAATTTATTTTTAAAAACTTAAATAATTAAAATAAATTAAATTTTTTTTTAAAGATTTTATTTATTTGACAGAGAGAGAGATCACAAGTAGGTAGAGAGGCAGGCAGAGAGAGAGAGACGGGGAAGCAGGCTCCCTGCTGAGCAGAGAGCCTGATGCGGGGCTCGATCCCAGGACCCTGAGATCATGACCTGAGCCAAAGGCAGTGGCTTTAACCCACTGAGCCACCCAGGTACCCTAAAATAAATTTTTTTAAATTGGGTTCCACGCTAGGCATTGAACACGAGGCTTGAACTCACGACCCTGAGATCAAGATCTGAGCCAAGATCAAGAGCTGAACACTTAACTGACTGAGCCACAAGGGTGCCCTTAAGTAAATGTATTTTATTTTTAAAGGCTTATTTATTTATTTACTTGAGAGAGAGAGGGAGCAGAGTCAGAGGAGGCAAAGGGAGGGAATCTTCAAGCAGGATACCCGCCCCGCCCCCCCGCCAGATGCAGAGCTCGATCCCAGGACCCTGAGATCATGATCTGAGTTAAAACCAAGAGCTGGACACTTAACCAACCAAGCTACCCAGGTGCCCCTAAATAAATGATTTTTAAAGGGAACTTTGATCACTCCTATAAATGGAAAACCAGAATGACTTCCCATAAATAGATTACTCTAAAAATAAATGCAAACTAGTTACATTAAGATGCATGCCCTTGTTTTACATAAAATCCAGTAGTGTGTCACCCATAGGCAGAACTGACTTTGCGAAGCCTGAATTCGAGACGGGATCAGAGGGCATTCGTGAAGCGTATAAAGTTTAGAATAGTCACTGGAAGAAATGCAGTTTTTTTCAAGTTCTTCATGCATCTTGCCGGGGGGCAGGATGGGAGCCGTAGCCCCTCACATTTGGCACAGTTCTTAGTGCTGATGGTCACTGTCCATGTCCAGGCTTCCTCCTGGGGGTGGCATCTGCCTGTCGCTTCACTGATGGAGGCCCTTTTGGCCTCTGCTTGAGTATGATCAAGGGACGGGCTCGGTACCTGCGAGGCAGCCTGGGCCCGCTGTCAGTAGAGCCTCATTCCACCCAGAACGACCTCCCCAGCCTCCAGAGTGGCACCAGCTCAGTCTCTGACCTTCCCCACAATGTCCTCATGATTCCTCCAGTTATTTGAATGCCTGTTCGGATGTTTTCAGGGACAGTTGCTTCAAGCTTATTAGACTGTACTTTGTGGAATTCATTGTGTGGCTTGCCTTGGTGAATGGTGGCAGATGGGTGGTTAGTACACATGTAGTGTCCCCTGCTGGGAATGCCTTCAACCCCTTCTCCTCCCTCCTAACCTGGTTGGCCTCTTTTGCTCAGATCAAAGCTCAAAACCTCACCTCCTCCAGGAAGCCTTCCCTGACCACTACCGCCTCACAACCTCCTATACTTGTTTTGCAGGTCTTGGCTATGTATTTGTGAAATTGTCTGGTGAACATCTATCTTCTGCATTCCACCGGAGGCTTCACGAGGGTAGCGACTGTATCTCTTTGACTCCGTCTCCTTACTGCCTGGCCTCAGAAGGGCTTGATACAAAGGAGCTGGGTCACTGGAGGCCAGAGTGCCATCATAGAGATTGGACTGTCTCCAACAGGGCTAGATTAGGAATTTCCCCAACAGAACATTTCCTAATATTTTTTTTTTCTTTTTAAACATGTACAGATAAACTCACGTCTAGGCACTGTCCTCGATGCTTAACTTGCATGATTCCATTTAAATGCCACACCATTTGTACCCGTTTTACAGATTGAAGTGGAGGCTTGCCCAAGACCACAGAGCTAGCAAATAACAGAGCTGGAATCTTAATCCCAAGCTCAGTCTGTCCATTCTGTGGGTCACATAGGGCCTGTGTTTCTACTACCCTGTACCCCCTACTCTAAGATGGAAGACAAGTTCCATGTGGACTCCTGTCCTCACAAGCAGAGTCCAGACTCATGAGTGGGACTCCCCTGGCCTGAATGCTTCCCAGTCATCATTTCGGTTTTCCTTGATGTTGGCTTGTGGGTTCATTCATTGGTTCGCCATGCCTGACACCTGGATTCCAGAGAGGAGACTTGTAGAGTAACCGTTGGTTTCGAAGCTTCTGTCCCAGCAGCATCAGGACACCTGCCTTGTCACAGGAGTTTGTTTTCTCAGGCCTGTCTGGCCTCCAACCACGTGAATTCCTGACTGGACTTGAGAACAGATCTAGGAACATGTTGATGTCTGAGGCGTTGGACTTTCCTTCCACATCTTCTGAAAATATTTTGAAGCTTTTAATCAGAGTTCAGTGGAAGCTGTTCTTTTTTCTTTCTTTCTTTCTTTCCTTTTTTTTTTTTAAAGATTTTATTTATTTATTTGACAGAGAGGAAAGAGATCACAAGTAGGCAGAGAGGCAGACTGGGGGGACGGGGAGCAGGCTCCCTGCTGAGCAGAGAGCCCGATGCGGGGCTCAATCCAGGACCCCGCGTCGCGACCCGAGCCGAAGGCAGAGGCTTAACCCACTGAGCCACCCAGGCACCCCTGCTCTTTTTTCTTTTAAAAAAAAATTCATTTATGGAAGAAAGTATAAATTGACTTGAACAAGAATATTAATAATACATGTTGATATTGTCAAAAGTAAGCCCACCAATGACTGAAGTTCAGGCATCCCTGAAGTAGACTCTACCTTGGTGATGAGTGCAGAGTCGGGTTGGCTTTGCCTCCTACCTGCCTCCAGACGTGGACAGCCACGCCTTCATCCCGAATACTGGTCCCCTCAACGAGCTTTTGTTGGGCATGAGCTAAGTGCCAGCATCAGCACACGTCCCTCCTGTGGGAGCTCACATGTTGCAGGAAGAGAGAGAGAACCAGTGCATTGCAGGGGGGGTAATCTGAGGGCTTTGGGAGGGCCTCGGAACCCCTCCAGGTTCAAAGGTGGTGGTCTTGAAAGCCTGTTAGGAGTGGCCAATAGAAGGAGGAGGCTAAGTGGGCAGATAGGTCAGCATGTGCCATGGGTCCCCCCGCCCCCTTCCTCTGTGCAGATCTGTATTTCCAGTAGTACCCTTTTCCTTTTGCCCAAGACACTTCCTTTTACATTTCTTTTGTGTGGATCTTTTGGTGATGCTGTCTTTTAGCTCAAGACATCTGAAAATACTTTTTCACCTTTGTTTTTGAAAGTTACTTTTGCTGGGTATAGAATTCTAGGTTTGCATTTCCCCCACTGGCTTACTCACCTTCATCTCATGTCTTATCTTTGTTTTTCAGTATGTTACATGCTTTTTTTTTTTTAAAGATTTTGTTTATTTTTTTTTGACAGAGAAGGACACAGCAAGAGGGGACACAAGTGGGGGGAACGGGCTTCCTGCAGAGCAGGAAGCACCATCCAGGTGCCCCACTCTTCATTTTTGTTAAATTATTTTTTCCCTTGGTTTCATTTTGGATGGTTTCAATGACTATGTCTTCAAGTTCATTAATCTTTTCTTCTGTGTTATATAATCCAGTATTAATTTCATCCAATGGGTTTTTCATTCTTGACATAATGTATCTCAAGTGCTACCTATGTAAATAAAATGTAAGCATTGTTTAGTACCGCTCACTTGCCATTAGTTACAAATATCAATAAGTCGCACTGTTACTGGTAATTAAAAATAAAAGCAATTCTTCTCCATCGGAAAAAAATCTGGTGTAGTTGCCGTCTCTAGAACTTCAAATGGGATCCTTTCTTTTATCTTCCATGTCGCTACTGAACTTTTGGAGCACATGGAGGATAGTTGTGGTAACTAATTTAATGTCCTTGTCTGGTAATTCCCACGTCTGTGTGAGTTCTGGGTCAGTTTAGGCTGATTTTTTCCCTGCTCATTATGTGTGATATTTGTCTTCTTTGCATGTCTGATTGCTTTTTTAAGTTAGTTGCCAGACATGAATTTTACCTTTTTTGGGCGCCGGATAATTTCATATGCCTATAAATATTTTTGCAGTTTGTTCTGGGATGTAGTTAAACAGCTTGGAAACAGTTGGATCCTTCTAGAGCTTGCTTTTAAGATTTGGGAGGCAGCATCAGAGCAGGATTTGGTCTAAGGCTAATTACTCCCTGCTACCGAGGCAAGATGCTTCTGAGAACGCTACCCAGTGCTCTGTGAATTATGAGATTTTCCAGTCTGGCTGATGGGAACAGGCACTATTCCCAACCCCGTATGAGGTCTGGGCAGTGTTTTCTTTCATTTTTCAGAGTGATTCTTTCCCTGGCCTCGGGTGGTTTCCTCACTCACATGTGCTGATCAGCTGTCTACAGAATGCTGCCTCATTCAGAAGGACCCTCTGCAGATTTGCGCCCTTCCTCTCTCTCTGGGTAGCCCCCTCCTCTCTGATGCTCCATTCTGGGAACTTCAGCTGCCTCGGTCTCCCAGCTTCTAGCTCTGTCCCTCAATTCCGGGAGTCTGCCAGGCTCCGTGTGGTCCTCCCTCCCTGCACCCGCTGTCTGGAAACTGGAGTCACTCATGGGGCTTACCTCATATGTTTCCTGTGTCCCAGATCATCGTCCTTCACTGCTTGACGTCCAGTGACTCAAAAACTATTGTTTCATATAGTTTGTTTGGTTTTCTAGCTGTTTTGGGTGGGAGAGTATATCCCCCAGGATGCTTTTTGAGTGTATTTTTTTTATGCTTTTTTGGTGTATTTTTATTTGCATGTTATTTTATTTGTTTTTTAAAGATTTTGTTTATTTATTTGACAGAGAGAGATCACAAGTCAGGAGAGAGGCAGGCAGAGAGAGAGGGGGGAGCAGGCTCCCCGCTGAGCAGAGAGCCTGATGCGGGGCTCAATCCCAGGACCTTGAGATCATGACCTGAGCCAAAGGCAGAGGCTTTAATCCTCTGAGCCACCTAGGCGACCCTGTTATTTTGGTTTTTGTAGGTAATACCATCATTATTGAAAGCAAGACCTCCTGAACTTTAGGCTACAAAAATTTGCCAGAAATTTAGTTAGTTTTCACAGAACTCGTGGTTGGCTCTTGGTTACAGAGTATTTAGCTGCAGGTAAAATGGAGCCTGTGTTTGAGTAGAGGCAAGGCAGGGTCAGCCTCCCCACCCATCCCTGTGATGCTGTATGACTTTGACACCTGCTGGTTGATTTCGCATTGCCCACATCTGCGCTGTTAGAGCCCCTTGGCTCTGGGGCGGGGGAGGGGGGTGGAAAGGTGCAGGGGGAGATATATTCAAGGTGGGTTGACTTTTAATATGATGGCAATATCGCCTTGTTTAATTTGTATGATGGTGGTTTTAAATATCAAATCAAGCAGTTGGTTATGTCAAAAAAGATGAAAGGAGCACAGAATAAACTGTGCCGACCTCACTTCTGAGCTCATGTCCTTGCCCGGCAGGCCATCATGATCGGAGACGATATTGTGGGAGATGTTGGCGGTGCGCAGCGGTGTGGAATGAGAGCTCTGCAGGTGCGGACGGGAAAGTTCAGGTGAGCGCCCTGCCGTGGTCAAGTTCATCTGCCTGCCTTCCTCTGTGGATTCCTGGGGTATCGTGGTTTTGTTTTGTTTTCTTCCCCAAAATAAAGGGGGTTGTTCTTTCTAAAAAGAATGGTATGTGGACATCCACTGACCTCTACGTAAGTGTCCCCTAAGGTTGGGCCTCACTCACCTTTTCATCGCAGAGAGTGATCAAGTAAAGCAGCTTTTGATACAGGGTCCAAGATTGAAAACTGGGATTTGAATAGGGTAGAGCGTTGAGAGAAGAGAGCAAAGGCTCCAAGCTGTCCCAGGCCACAGCAGGTCGGGCTGAATTTGGGCCATGCTCCTTTGGGCAAGTGGTAGAGCCTTCCCTGCCCATGGAACGTCCAGCTTGTGGGCACTTGGCCCCTCCCGGTCACCCTTCTTCTTTGGCTCTGCCTTGCCTCTTTGTGGGAGACAGAGAACCTGGAGAACACAGATCCTTCCTTGGTCAGGGACCCTTTGGAACCAAACCTCAGTCTCCAGAGGAGCTCGTGTTTCTTTCTTTCCTGGGTCAGAAGTGCAGCCTAGTCTCGGGCAGGTCCGCCGTGGCACTTCTCAGGGGTCAGGTGCTTGTGGGCTTGTGGAGGTGCCCTGTGGTTTCAGGGTTTGGCTTGTTAAGGGTGTCTTAGACATCAGACCGTTGTCTTCCCTTGTTCCAGATGGGTTTGATTGTGGCTGTTCTGAGAAAGTACAGTTTTGTAGATTCTGGAGAGACTTGGTTAAACATGGTTACCCAGGGGTACTTGGATTGGTAGTGGGACCGGCGGGGGGAGGACGGTGGCATCTGTTCTGAGCGATCTGCTTAACGGAGTCAGAGTAGTGGGACACCTGGGTGGCTCAGTCGGTTGGGTGTCTGACTCTTGGTTTTAGCTCAGGTCCTGATCTCGTGGCTCGTGAGATTGAACCCTGTGTTGGGCTCTGCACTCAGTGGGGAGTCTGCTTGGGATTCTCTCCCTCTGCCCCTTCCCCCAGTTACATTCGTTCCCTCTCTAAAATAAATCTTAAAAAGACAAGAACAAAAACAAACCAAGATCAGGGAAATGGATTAGAAGGTCCTTCTCACTGCAAGGCCCAAGAGACCTGTGGGTTGGGGTGGACACCAGGTGAGTGAGGAGGGCTTGATGCACATGGGATCCGTGGCCAGAAAGTCCCTTGCAGCCACATCCTGGACCCTCCCAGGGCACGAGAGGCTGAAACATGGACTCTCAAAGGGAGGGCTTCCTGGGTCCCCTTGGCTATGTCTGGCCTAAGGAAATAAGGGAGACCCCATTCACCAACCTCAGAAACACTTCAAGAGAGCAGCCTGCGCTCCAAGGCCCCTAATCCCACCGTCCCCCCAAAGGTGCAGAGCCCAGGCTGTCACCAAGCGGTGGGGCTGGACACCCTCTGGCGGACGCTGTACTGCACGGTGCCGCCCCCACTGCATGGCATGGCTCCTGTCCTACCGCCCGGCACCGGGGCTGGTGGTTTTCAGAGAACCCCCCCCAACGCCATCTTCCAGGGACATAAACCTCAACAGTTGGTCAGATCCTTCTAGGCCGCTCACTGTGTGTAGATAAACGTATGGTGCACACACACATATATGTGTGTGTGTGTGAGTATATACATATGCACGCTTATAAATGTATAAAGATTTTTTTTTTTTACAAAAACAGTATTATATTACTGTACAACTTGTCTACTTCCTTAGACAATGTTTTGTGGCATCTTTCTGTCACCACGCTTCCTTATTTTATTTATTTTTTAAAGATTTTTATTTATTTACTTGACAGAGAGAGATCACAAGTAGGCAGAGAGAGGGGGGAAAGCAGGCTCCCCGCTGAGCAGAGCCCCATGCGGGGCTCGATCCCAGGACCCTGAGATCATGACCTGAGCCAAAGGCAGAGGCTCTAACCCACTGAGCCACCAGGCGCCCCACACTTCCTTATTTTAAATGGCTCAGGAGATGTACTTAGGTACAGTTCGGTGCCTTATGCCCAGCAGGACATCAGCAGGGGTGCGGAGACGCTGATGGTGTTTGGGATACCATCTCCCCTCTGGGCACAGCCGCCTGGCCTTGAGTGCAGAGGCTGGGGCTTAGTCTGTCTTTTCTGGAAGGTGGTACAGTTTCCTAAGTCGTTTGTCGTAAGGATGTGAATCTGCCTTTGCTGGCGTGCAGGGTGGAGTGAGAGGGGCCCTATTGCAGGGAAGGCAGCCAATAAGCCAGCCGGCTAACGAGGGGGCCACGTTCTGGGTGCATGAGAGTGTGGGTGGGGGACCTCTCTGTCGCTGGCCACTCTGGAACTGTGCTGTTGAGTACGGTGGCCACAGGCTGCCTCGAACCGTGGCTGGCCTCAGTCGGACGTGCTCGAAGTACAGAGTACAGATTTCAAAGACTGAATGGGAGACAGAACGTGAAAAAGCTCATTTGTCGTGTTTTATACCGATTACATGCTTAGAGGCTGATATCTTATGTTAATTTCACCTGCTTATTTTTATTTTTGTCAATGTAGCCGCTAGAAAGTTCTTGCTTGCCTCCCTGGTTCCCATCAGGGCTCGGTGCATTTCTGTAGGGTGGTGGGGGGTGCACCTCCGCCTTTCCCCTGCAGATGGCACTCGAGACACACAGACCCCAAAGGACAGCTAGAGAAATCATGTGCTCTGCGGCCCCCAGTGGGGCTGGGATCCCGCAGAAGCCTCCATGGCACCCTGCTTGGGAACCACTCACTCCGGGGTGTTCTCTGTGGTTCTCCCATGGGGTTCTCCTTCCCTCCAGAATGCAGTCGGGGCTTCCTGAGCTGAGCTTTATCTGTGTGGAGTTACTCCATGTTTCACAGAGTGTAACCGGTTCATCGCGGTGGTCCTGCGTCCTCGTGCATGAACACGCCCCACTCTTCCCCTTCCCTGCTGGGGACACTTGGGTGGGTCCCGGTGTGGCCATTCTTTAAAGTGCTGCCAGGAACGTCTGGTCTGGTCCTGGGCACGTGGGCATGAGTCCCTGTGGGGTAGGTCTGCTTAAGTTGGAATTGCTGCGTCGCGGGGAGTGCGTATGATCGACTTCACCAGGTCATGCCGGACTTCCGTGATGGTCGTGTGGGTGTCCGCTCTGCCTGCAGTGGGCAGGGCCCCACTTGCTTCCAGCCTCTTCCCCGCTGGGCTGTTTTGAAGGGGAGGCCTGTGGTCTTCCTAGTTTACGGGCTTAGGGGCCTCGGGCAGTGTCAGCACCTAGCGTTCCAGTCCACCCAGATGCTGGGCCCCTTGGGGGAGTGGGGGGTACCCACAGGGGCCTCGGGTGAGAAGGCGTGGGAGAGGCAGACGTGGGCATGGGTGGTGAGGTCAATGGCTGCCAGGCTAGGAGAGGCGGGACGGGGCGGGGGCAGACACACCCCTCTTGGCCCTGCCCTCCTTCTTTGCCCAGGTGGCCTTCCTCCACACCTGCTCAGTTTACCTGCTCTTTGATTGGCTGGTGGTGAGGGGACAGTGTCTGGCCCCTCATTTTAGCCCATGCATGCCCTGTAGGGGTGATGTTGCCCCCAAGGGGGCCAGAATTCCTCTTAAGGGTGAAACAAGTACCATGGCTGGGGCCTTCTGAAGGGCCATAGTGCATAAACAGGGTGGGGTGCTGGGCACCTTTTGTTTCTGCCTGTGCTGGATGTGATCCTCATATTTCTTTGGGGTCACCCTCATCCAACTCCAGTGCCCTGGCAGGTACAGGCCTGGGCATGGGACTCAGGCTTGGCCAATCTGAAGCATGCAGAGCTCCTGGCCACAGTTGATGGGATTGTGATCTAAGTCGGGCTGGTGAGTTAGCCTAGGATTTTCCAGAACCCCTAGGAAAGTGACCGGTGAAATAAAAGCCAAGAAATTGCAGTGGCCGTCTCTGGTGCCCCAGAGAGAACCCTTATCGAAGTTGAAGTTGACAGTCAGGAAAGCAGAATCTAGAGATGGGGAGAGAGATTGTGGTGACCTGATTGGAGCATCTGGATCTAGCTATGCCTGAAGCTGACCCCTCCTCTAGTCTTTTCGGTAAAGTGGGCCATTAAATTAGGATTGTTTATGAGCAACACAGCAAGGGGCATGGTGGTTCCTCAGCTTCGGACCATACAGCCTCTGAGGTCTCCTTGGCTGGTTAGCCATGTGGACTTCTTTCTGACGTATGCCCATTGGGGGGTGTGCCCCAGGGCTCCCCTGTCTTTACGTACTGATATGTCCCCATGCTGCCCTTTGCAAGGGGCAGGAAGAGAGCTCCACAATGGCCTTCAGCTCATGCCACTGCTGGCTTTCTCCTTGCTCTAGAATGTGCTGGAAAGCACCTCATTTAACCTCAGAGGTGTGCGAGAACTGTCTCAACACAGAATGAGCTGCCTGAGGGGTGGGGGGAGTCCTCGTCACTAGAGATGACTCCCAGAGGCTGGCAGGCCTCCTTCTGGGGAGGCTGAAGAAGGGGCAGTAGCAGCCAGAGGCCGGGGCGAAAGGAAGCCTCGAACCCTTCCTGAGGCTGGCGATGTGGAGCCAG
>JAQQSY010004498.1:0-12272 GCA_028646535.1 Procyon lotor
GAGTTTGACTTCTTTGCCGATTTGGATGCCTTTTATTTCTTTTTGCTGTCTGATGGCTGAAGCTAGAACTTCTAGTACTATGTTGAATAGCAGTGGTGATAGCGGACAGCCCTGCCGTGTTCCTGACATTAGGGGAAAAGCTCTCATGTATCCCCTTTGAAGGTGATAATTTAGTATGGGTTTTTCATAGATGGCTTGTTTGGTATTGAGGTATGTACTTACTATCCATACACTGTGAAGAGTTTTGATCAAGAAAGGATGCTGTACTTTGTCAGATGCTTTTTCAGCATCTATTGAGAGTATCATAGGGTTCTTGTTCTTTCTTTTATTAACATATTGTATCATATTGATTGATTTGCGGATGTTGGACTACCCTTGCAGGCCAGAAATAAATCCCACTTGGTCATGGTGAATGATCCTTTTACTGCACTGTTGGATCCTGTTGGCTGATATTTTGGTGAGAATTTTTGCCTCCATGTTCAACAGGGATATTGGTCTGTAATTCTCCTTTTCATGAGGTCTTAGTCTGGTTTGAGGTCAAGGAATACTGGCCTCCCAAAGTGAGTTTGGAAGTTTTCTTTCCATTTCTGGTGTTTTGGGTGTGTGTGTGTGTGTGTGTGTGTGTGTGTGTATGTGTGTGTATGTTTGGAATAGTTTCTGGAGACTAGGTATTCTTCTTTAAATGTTTGGTAGAATTCCCCTGGGAAGCCATCTGGCCCTGGGCTCTTGTGTGTTGGGAGATTTTTGTTGACTGCTTCAATTGCCTTACTGGTTCCGGGTTTGTTCCGATTGTCTACTTCCTGGTTCAGTTTTGGTAGTTTGTGTGTCTCTAGAAATGCATCCATTTCTTCCAGATTGTCAGATTTCCTGGTATATAGTTGCTCATAATATGTTCTTATAACTGTTTGCATTTCTTTGGTGTTGGTTGCAGTCTCTTCTCGTTTGTTCATGA
Organism: Procyon lotor; assembly: GCA_028646535.1. Classification (NCBI taxonomy): domain Eukaryota; kingdom Metazoa; phylum Chordata; class Mammalia; order Carnivora; family Procyonidae; genus Procyon; species Procyon lotor. The sequence continues at coordinate 953 of JAQQSY010004498.1, forward strand.
CTTTGTTCATTTGGGTCCTTTCTCTTTCCTTTTTGATAAGTCTGGCCAGGGCTTTAGCAGTCTTATTAATTCTTTCAAAGAACCAGCTCCTAGTTTCATTGATCTGTTTCACTGTTCTTTTGGTTTCTATTCTGTTGATCTCTGCTTTGATCTTTATTATTTCTCTTCTCCTGCTGGGTTTAGGCTTTCTTTGCTGTTCTTTCTCCAGCTCCTTTAGGTGTAGGGTTAGGTTGTGTATTTGAGACTTTTCTTATTTCTGGAGAAAGGCTTGTATTGGTATGTACTTTCATCTCAGGACCGCTTTTGCTGTATCCCAAACATTTTGAACAGTCATGTTTTCATTTTCATTTGTTTCTACCAATTTTTTTCGTTCTTTAATTTCCTGGTTGATCCATTCATTCTTTAGTAGGATGCTCTTTAGCCTCCATGTATTTGAGTCCTTTCCAACTTTCCTCTTGTGGTTGAATTCTAGTTTGAAAGCATTGTGGTCTGAAAAGTGGTAGGGAATGATCCCAGTCTTTTGGTACTGGCCGAGACCTGATTTGTGGACCCCAGGATGTGATCTGTTGTGGAGAATGTTCCATGTGAGCTAGAGAAGAATGTGTATTCTGTTGCTTTGGGATGAAATGTTCTGAATATATCTGTTACGTCTGTCGGGTCCAGTGTTTCATTTAAAGTCTTTATTTTCATTCCTTGATCTTTTACTTAGATGATTGTCCATTTCAATGAGGAGGGGTGATAAAGTCCCCTACTGTTATGGTATTATTGTTAATGTATTTCTTTGCTTTTGTTATGAATTGGTTTATGTAATTGTTAGGGTGCATAGGTATTTAAAATTGCTAGATCTTGGGGCGCCTGGGTGGCTCAGTGTTAATGCCTCTGCCTTTGGCTCAGGTCATGATCTCAGGGTCCTGGGATCGAGCCCTGCATCGGGCTCTCTGCTCAGTGGGGAGCCTGCTTCCCTCTCTCTCTCTGCCTGCCTCTCTGCCTACTTGTGGTCTCTCTCTGTTGAATAAATAAAATCTTTAAAATAAATAAATAAATTAATTAAAAAAAAATTGCTAGATCTTCTCGTTGGACAGACCCTTTAAGTGTGGTACAGTGTTCTTCCTCATCTCTTATTATGGTCCTTGGCTTAAAATCTAATTTATAATTATGATAGAAGGATTGCCACCCCAACTTTCTTTTGATGCATGGTAAAATGTTCTCCACCCCCTCATGTTAAATGTGGAGGTGTCTTGGGGTCTAAAATAAGTTTCTTGCAAACAATATCCTCATGGGCCTTTATTTTTTTTTATTTATTTTTTATTTTTTAATCCATTCTGATACCTTGTGTCTTTTGATTGGAGTGTTAAGCCCATTTACATTCAGGGTAAATGCTGAAAGGTAGGAATTTAATGCCTATTGCCTATGAGATGACTTAATATAATATAGTATAATGTATAATATAATATAATATAATATATAATATAATATAATATAGGCAAATATAAATAATTGCCTATAAGATGACTCTTACTGTGTATTGTCTCTGTTCCTTTCTGGTCTATGTTCCTTTTAGGCTCTCTCTTTGCTTAGAGGACCCCTTTCAATATTTCCTGTAGGGTTGGTTTGGTGTTTGCAAATTCTTTTAGTTTTTGTTTGTCCAGGAAGATTTTTATCTCTCTTTCTATTTTCATTGACAGCCTAGCAGGATTTAGTAGTCTTGGCTGCATATTTTTCACATTTAATGCTGTGAATATATCATGCCAGTCCTTTCTGGCCTGCCAGGTCTCTGTGGATAGGTCTACTGCCAATCTAATATTACTACTGTTGTAGGTCAGAGACCTCTTGTTCCAAGCTACTTTCAGCATTTTCTCTCTGTCACAGAGACTTGTAAGTTTTACTATTAGATGACAGGGTGTGGACCTATTTTTATTGATTTTGAGAGGGGTTCTCTGTGCGTCCTGGATTTTGATGCTTGTTTCCATCCCCAAGTTAGGGAAATTCTTCACTATTATTTTCTCCAATATACCTTCTGCCCCCTTCTCTCTTTATTCTTCTTCTGAGATCCCAATTCTTCTAAGATTGTTTCATCTTATGGTATCACTTATCTCCTGAATTCTCCCCTCGTGGTCCAGTAGTTGTTTCTCTCTCTTTTTCTCAGCTTTTTTATTCTCCATCATTTGGTCTTCTATATCACTAATTCTCTCCTGCCTCATTTATCCTAGCAGTAAGAGCCTCCATTTTTTATTGCATCTCATTAGTAGCTTTTTTTGACTTCAAGTTGGTTAGATTTTAGTTTTTTTATTTCTCCAGAAAGGGTTTTTATTTTTTCAGAAAGGGATTGTCTATATCTTGTACATTTTTTTTTTCAAGCCCAGCTAGCATCTTGAAAATTGTCATTCTGAACTCTGGTTCTGACATCTTAGTAATGTCTGTATTCATTAAGTCCGTAGCCATTGCTACTGCCTTTTCTTTTTTTTTTTGAGGTGAGTTTTTCCTCCTTGTCACTTTATCCAGATAAGAATAGATGAATGAGAGAACACAATACTAAAAGTGTAGTAGCAATAACCCCAGAAAAATATACACTAACCAAATCAGAGGAGATCTGAAACCAGGGGGAGAAGAAAGGAGAAAAGTATATATATTCACACACACACACACACACACACACATATAAAATATTAGACTAGTGAATAGAATAGATCCACACACTTGATTTTTGGTGTATTTTGGTCTGTTGGAAGAATGTGCCTCCAAAAATTTTAAAGAAAGATAATACATATACACAAAAATAAGGGTAAACATGATGAAGGGATGGATATAATTGAAAACATGAAAATTAAAAAAATTCTAAAAAAGGAATTGACAAGATGAGAAGTTGGTTGAAAAAAGAAAGGAAAAAGAAAAAAGAGAATGTGATCAGGCTGGAGACTAGAAGAAAGCCATACACTAGATTTAAGGTAAATTTTCATCTGTTAGCTGTATCCCAAAATTTTAAAAAAAGGAAAACTTATGTGTACACAAAAAATAAATACAATGAAGGGATAGAATATGAGTATAGAATTGAAAATTTTAAGATTTTTATAAAGATATCAATAAGATAGTTAAAATAGGTTAAAAAAGGAAAGAGGAAACATTAAAAAAATAGCAAAAGAAAAAAATAATAAAACTTTATAAAATTTTCGGGCGCCTGGGTGGCTCAGTCATTAAACATCTGCCTTTGGCTCAGGTCATGATCCTGGGTCCTAGGATCAAGCTCTACGTCAGGCTCCCTGCTCCACAGGAAGCCTGTTCTCCCTTTTCCACTCCCCCTGCTTGTGTTCCCTCTCTTGTTGTGTCTGTGTCAAAAAAGAAAAAAAAAATTTTACAGAATTTTACTTTGAGAGACTAAAGAATCATGTGGAAAAAGCCATGAATTCTATGTGCTGTATTCCTCCAACTGTGGAGTTCCGTAGTTCTCGATGATCAGTGAACTTGGTCTTGGATGGATGTTCTTGCTCATCTTCTGGGGGAGGGGCCTGTTGCAGTGATTCTCAAATGTGGTTGCCCCAGGTGGAATTGCACCGCCCTTGCCAGGGGCCAGGCCAAGCAATCTGCTCAGCTTTGCTCTCAGTAGCTTTTGTTCCCTAAGCGCTTTCTGTACAACTTTGGAGGGCGGGAATGAAGATGGTGGGCTCCCAGTCTCTGACCCGGAGGAGCCGAGAGCTTGGGGACCCCTTCTTCAGTGTGCCGTCAGAGAAAAGCAGTCAATCACTCCTCTCTCCCTGGTCTCCAGCCGTGCTCCGTGCTCTTCTGGCCTGCAACCTAGCATTTCTATCTCTGCCACATGGCTCCATTTGGAGTCTCCAAACCCAGCAGATTGCTGCAGCACACTTCCTTGCAGCTCATCCTGGTGGAGGAAGCAGTGGGTCTCCCTGGATCTGCCACTCATGGGGTCCCTCCTCAAAGAGCGGTGGCCTGACTGTGCTGGGGATTAGAGTTGATGGCTACCTCGAGCTGAGAGCCCTGTCCTCGGCTCCGTCTCTGCAGCCCACTTCCCCACTCTGATACCTGGGGGCTCTGCCGCACACGTGGCATTTCTGTGACCCCGTGGGTCCTGAGGCCACACTGTCCCCATGAGGGCTCTACCCCGCCCCCCCTCCCGCTTAGCCTCTGTAATGATGTCCCTCAGTGGAGCAGACTTCTGAAAGTTCTGATTTTTGTGTTTCGCTGCTCTACCACTTGCCAGGAGCTGGCCTCTCCCCCCACAGTCTATCTTCCCATTTGTCACCTCAAATTATCCACATATCCTATCTTCCAGCATGTGGTCGCTTTTCTGTTCCTAGAATTGCTGTTATTCTTTTCTTCAATTTTTTTTTTTTTTACGAAAATTAACATTACACATTAAAAACCAAACTTCTCTTCTTCTCTGATATGTAGTGAACATCTTTCCATTTTTCTACAAAGAGAAATCTGTTTGATGTCATTTTTAATAGCGTGCAGAGTTTTAGGCACTGTTGTTGGGTTGTTTCTAACTTTTCCATGGTATAAAGCAATCTGCCACAACAAGTACCATAGAATTAGTTAAATCCTCAATTCTTTTCTTAGAATAAATGCATCAATCTTTTTTCCCACAGATATTTTTACTGATCCTCCGGGCCCTGCAGCTCCCAACCCGTCTGGTTCTGTCTCTACAGCCGATTCCTCTGAAATTACCCGCAGCAAAGGTGGGGTTCTCCTAAAGGGCAGTTGGCTCAGTGGGGAGGGAGAAATTATGAGACTTAGGACAAAAAAATTGGTCATTGAACTACTTTTATGGGTCAGCATTCATGGAGTGTGGGCCCCTTGGATCTTGCCTTGTTCACCCCTGTGTTTGGAGGACTGGACACCAGTGGGCCTCCAGCAGCCGACGCCTGGTGTGCACAGAGGGTCCCAAGAGAGGTCCTGGCCGCCTGGTGGGTTAGTTTCTGCCTTGTTAGCAGCAGAACAGCCCTGTCCTTCTCCTCCTTGGCTGTGCGGAACAGTAAGGGGTGAGGGATTCTGCCTTCTGCCATCATCCAAAGAGGAGGCTTGGTACTAGACCCACTGCCCTGTTGGCACCGTGTGAGACTTAGTGGTCCATAGGTGGATTTAATTCCATCATCTGAATGAAGCAAGTTTATTAAGTCCATCATTATTTATTTGCAAACTATGTTATGTGTAAGGTGGGTATTTTACCATGGAAACTGAGACTCAGAGGTTTACACATATGTAATCAATAAATATTTGAGAAAATATAAATAAATGTATATATAGTTGACTGAAACCACATAACAAATGAGAAGCAGAGCTGGAGTTGGAAACCAGGTTTGTGTGTTTCCTGTGCTTCCCCCCCACCCCGGCACTAGACTCTAGAGTGGAAAGAGTTACACTGTGGCTTAGCTAAGATGCCACAGATTTCAGTGAATACATCCCTAAAGGATTGCTGGCCTGGCCAGACCCTTTCTGAGCTGGGGACATCCTGTGTATGCTGGGTCCGTAGCCAGTGACTTAGCCCTGGCAGAGTATAGGATCTCTCTCATATGAGAACAAAAAGAAAAAACATAGTTTCCTCTTCTGTTTAAGGGAAAGAAACCTCCCAACGAGACATCTGCGGAGGGTCCTGGAGGCTCCTTGGAAACTTGCAGCCCAGTTCTAGAAAGCCAAACCAAATCCAAGACCAGCCAAGGAACCAGTCACGAGGGCACGTCGTCTGAGGGCCCAGGCGGTCCAAGTGCCAAGGGGAAGAGGAGCAAGGCAGCCACGGTCAGGAAGAAACGGAGAGAGCACTCCTCCAGCGGGGAAGAAGAACACAAGGCGGGAGGGCAGCAGGAGGATACCCGGAGGCGTCGGCATGGCCGGGAGCGGCAGGTGGCCTCCAGGGTGTCTTATAAAGAAGAGAGCGGGAGTGACAAGGGCAGTAGCGGCTCTGACTTTGAGCTCTCCAGCGGGGAAGCCCATCATTCATCTGATGAGGATTCTGAGCCTGGCCTACCGAGGCAGAGGATAAAGGCAGGGCCCAAGAGTGACTCCAGGACCCAACGTGGAAGGCATCCTAAGCACCCTGGCTCTCCAGCAGTGTCCACAAGCTCTTCAAGCAGTAAGAGTAAACGAGGCAAGAAAATCTCCAGTGATAGTGAGGGGGCAGAAAGAGGGAAACCAGCTGGTGTAGACCAGTGGCTAGAGGTGTTCTGTGAGCAACAGGAAAAGTGGGTGTGTGTGGACTGTGTGCATGGTGTGGTGGGCCAGGCTCTGACCTGTTACAAGTATGCCACCAAGCCCATGACCTATGTGGTGGGCATCGACGGTGATGGCTGGGTCCGGGATGTCACCCAGAGGTACGACCCAGACTGGATGACTGCGACCCGCAAATGCCGGGTTGATGCCAAGTGGTGGGCTGAAACCTTGAAACCGTACCAGAGCCCGCTGGTGGAGAGGGAGAAGAAGGAAGACTCAGAGGTAAGGTCTCAGCTGCTGCAGGCTCCAAGGCCCATCTTGGCGCGCCCCTTGTATATGCCCAGCCCCGAGTGGTGGGGGCATCTTTGTGCGTGATCTGGAATTATCACAATACTATAGACCTGGGATAGGGCTATTGCCTTAATTTTACCAGTTAAAAATGGAGGCTCTGAGGGATTAACTGCCTTGGTATTTGAACCCACATCTCTCTGGTTTCAAAGCTGTTATGCAGCATACTTTGTTACTGCCTACTTGTAAATTTGGAGCTTTAAAACAATTCACGCAGTCATATAATGCGTGAATTGAGTGAATGCAATTCACTCAATTGCATTGAGTGAAAAGACCAAACTCACAAAAGCAGTGGCCGTGTGTATCCCTGCCCTGCTTGAACCCCGAGTGCACACTCAGAAGCACACGCACAGACATCCCTTCTTGGATCTAGAACACTCATCTCCTGGGAAGGGACTCAGGAGGGTGCCCTGGGAGGCTGATTGCTGAAACAGTACAGCGTGTGCTAGGACTGCCCGCTGACCTGAGCTCCTTGTGTGTGACAGTCACATGGGGTGGAGCTTGGCATTGGCCCGGGTTTGCTGACGAATGGTCCCCACTTTGTCAGGATAGGTGAAGAATGGGTTTGTGTAACGTCCCCCGTAGCGGTGCAGTTCCCCAGTTCCTTCTGCATGGAGAGGGGGTGTTCCGGGTTCATTTTACTTAGAAGTGATAGGGTGAGTGAGAATTGTGCAGATGGTGTCACCACTGACTAATTATTAAAGTATTTGTGGTGAAAACCGACTGAGCTCCTTCTCCCGCCTCTCTGCACGGCCAGTCTGCGCTCACCAGCCAGGGTTGTCGGAAGAGATGCCAGGGCAGGCTCACGAGGCCTGGGTGACTAGCCTGTGAATTACTGCAGTGGAATTGTCCACTAAGAAATCAGAATCCTGAAAGAAGTGCTGAAAGAATGAGTGTTCGTCCCAGGAGGGTAAGGAGAGTCATACGGTGCCAAAGTCCCGTTGGGAGTTTCCTGGGAGAGCAGGGTCAAGTAGACCCGAGTAGACCCCCATCACAGAGCAAGTAAGGCCTTCTTCCTGAAGAAAACCACGTGTCTTCCGTGAGGACGAGAGCAGGCACTGATCTGCTTAGGCTGGCCGGGGTGTCCAAGCACTGAGAATGAATAGGTTAGATGACTTTTCACAGTTGCCACAAGCCCCGGGATTCCAAGCTTTATCTAAAACCTGCCTAGAACCAGACTGTAGGCTAGTGTTATGGTCACTGGTACTTGTGAAACTCTGCCTCACTGCTTTCCTGAACAAGGTGGTCTAGGGATCGCCTGCCTCAGACCTCTCCTCCTCTTCCAAACATGCTCAGCATTCTCTCTGGCCTTTGCAGTTCCAGGAAAAGCACCTGGGCCAGCCTTTGCCTACTGTCATTGGCACATACAAGAACCACCCTCTGTACGCGCTCAAGAGGCATCTGCTGAAATATGAGGCCATCTATCCTGAGACAGCCGCGGTTCTTGGCTATTGTCGTGGAGAAGCTGTCTACTCCAGGTGCGTTGAGGCAGCTCGGTGGCCCTGTGGGCTTCCCGATGGCCTGGTACTAGCAGCCTTCTTGGGGTGTGGGGGGCCACTTACTTTAGCCCTTTTGTCAGACGGGATGAGCTTTATGGTGTGTATGCGGGGGGCACATGTAGAAGGGATTCTAGCTTGACGATTAAAACAAAGGTTAAAAGACCAGCAGGTGCAAAAGAGTTATGGGGGGAAAAGTAAAAAGTATGACAAGGTTTATATGGTGCAACAGAAAACATATCCCTAAAGTGTAAGTTACAAATATACAAAAGGAGAAAATACAAGGTTTGATTATGAAAATTCAAGGGAGGGGATATTTTAATGGGGACAGAGCTTCTGTTTGGGAAGATGGAGGTGTGCGGTGGGGACGGTTACTCAACAGTGTAAATGTACTTAACGCCACGGAACCGCACACCTAGAAATAGTTAAGATGGTACATTTTGTGTATATTTTGTCCACACTAAAAAAAAAATTGCCAGGGAAGGGGGAAGGGAATAAGAGAAGAATGTAAAATATATACAAAATTAAAACGAGAGATTTTGAACATTATTTATTGAGAGAGAGCGAGAGAGAGCATGCACTCAGGTTGGGGGCAGAGGGAAAGAGTTTGAAGCAGACTCCCCGCTGAGCGCAGAGCCAGACACAGGGCTCCCATCTCACAGCCGAGATCATGGCCTGGGCCGAACTCAAAGAGACGCTTAGCCAATGGCGCCACCCAGGTGCCCCTAAAACAAAACATTTTAATGTCAATTTAAGGTGAGAGAGAAATAAAAATAGAAGCAGACCTTTTAAGAAAATAGCAATAGGAATTACAATGGAATATACTCAGCCATCAAAAAATGAAATCTCACCATTTGCAGTGATGTGGATGGAGCTAGAGGAATACGCTAATCAAGGTAGGTCAATCAGAGAAAGTTATATGATCTCATTGATACGTGGAATTTAAGAAGAACAGGATCGTAGAAGAGAGGAAAAAATAAAACAAGACATAATCAGGGAGACAGACCATAAGAGACTCTTAATCTTAGGCAACAAACTGAGGGTTGCTAGAGGGGAGATTGGAGAGGGGTGAGGTAACTGGGTGATGGACACTGAGGAGGGCATGTGATGTAATGAGTACTGGGTATTACATAAGGTTGATGAGTCACTGATCTCCACCTCTGAAACTCATAATACAGTATATATTAATTGAATTTAAATAAAATGTGCATCTAAAAAAAACAAAACAAAAAGAAATAACTAAAAAGTGGCTTTTTATTTTTTTAAGGATTTTATTTATTTATTTGTCAGAGAGAGAGAGTATGCACAAGCAGGGTAGCGGCAGGCAGCGGGAGAGGAAGAAGCAGGCTCTCCCCTGAGCAAGGAACCCCATGGGGGACCCGATCTCAGGACCCTGGGATCATGACCTGAGCTGAAGGCAGATGCTTTATGGTCTGAGCCATCTAGGTGTCCCAAGAAGTGGCTTTTCAAAACACTGAAATGAAAGACCAAAAAAATAGAGGATTTTTTTTTTAATTATAATGTATTATTTGCTTCAGGGGCACAGGTCTGTGAATCATCAGGCTTACACATTTCACAGCACTCACCATAGCACATACCCTCCCCAGTGTCCATAATCCAGCCACCCTGTCCCTCCCCCTGCCACCCCCTGCAACCCTCAGTTTGCTTCCTGAGATTAAGAGTCTCTTAAGGTTTTTCTCCCTCCCAAGCCCATCTCGTTTCATTTTTTCCTCCCCCCCATGACCCCTCACTCTACCTCAAATTTCTCATATCGGAGAGATCACATAATTGTCTTTCTCTGATTGACTTGTTTAGCTTAGCATAATACCCTCCAGTTCTATCCACGTTGTGGCAAATGCCAAGATTTTTTTTTTCTGGATGGCTGCATAGTATTCCAGTGTGTGTGTGTGTGTGTGTGTGTGTATACACACACACCATATCTTCTTTATCCATTCATCTGTAGATGGACATCTAGGTTCTTTCCATAGTTTGGCTATTGTGGACATTGCTGCTATAAACATTGGGGTGCATGTGCCCCTTCGGATCACGACATTTGTATCTTTAAGGTAAATACCCGGTTAGTGTGATTGCTGGGTCGTAGGGTAGCTCTATTTTCAACTTTTTGAGGAACCTCCATACTGTTTTCCAGAGTGGCTGCACCAGCTTGCATTCCCACCAACAGTGTAGGAGGGTTCCCCTTTCTCTGCATCCTCGCCAACACCTGTCGCTTCCTGACTGGTTAATTTTAGCCATTCTGATGCGGAGTGATATGGAGCACTTGTTCGTGCGTCTGTTGGTAATCTGGATGTTGTCTTTGAAGAAATGGGTGCACGTCTTCTGCTCATTTCTTGATTGGATTATTTGTTCTTTGGATGTGGAGTTCGATAAGTTCTTTGTAGATTTTGGATACTAGCCCTTTATCTGATATGTCATTTGCAAATATCTTCTCCCATTCTATGGGTTGTCTTTAGGTTTTATTGACTTTTTTTTTTTTTTTAAAGATTTTATTTATTTGGCAGAAAGAGATCACAAGTAGGCAGAGAGGGGGAAGCAGACTCCCCGCTGAGCAGAGAGCCCAATGTGGGGCTCAGTCCCAGGACCCTGAGATCATGACCTGAGTTGAAGGCAGAGGCTTTAACCCTCTGAGCCACCCAGGCGCCCAGGTTTTGTTGACTGTTTCCTTTGCTGTGCAAAAGCTTTTGATCTTGATAAAGTCCCAATAGTTCATTTTTGCCCTTGCCTCCCTTGCCTCTGGTGATGTTTCTAGGAAGAAGTTGGTGTGGCTGAGGTTGAAGGGGTTGCTGCCTGTATTTTCCTCAAGGATTTTGATAGATTCCTGTGTCACATTGAGATCTTTCATCCATTTTGAGTCTGTTTTTGTGTGTGGAGTGGTGCAAGGAAATGGTCCGGTTTCGTTCTTCTGCATGTGGATGTCCAATTTTCCCAACAGCCTTTGTTGAAGAGACTGTCTTGTTCCCATTGGACATTCTTTCCTGCTTTGTCGAAGATGAGTTGACCACAGAGTTGAGGGTCCATTTCTGGGCTCTCTATTCAGTTCCATGGATCTAGGTGTCTGCTTTTGTGCCAGTACCATACTGTCTTGATGTTTATAGCTTCATAATGGAGCTCGAAGTTGAATTGTGATGCCGCCAACTTTGGTTTTGTTTTTCAATATTCCTCTGGCTATTCGGGGTCTTTTCTGGTTCCGTATAAATTTTAGGACTATTTGTTCCACTTTTTTGAAAAAAATTGATGGTATTTTGATGGGGATTGTATTAAATGTGTATATTGCTTTAGGTAGCGTAGATATGCTCACA
>JAQQSY010004499.1:0-12272 GCA_028646535.1 Procyon lotor
ATGCTCTTATTCTACCAGAAGAGTAAGTTCAGCAGGCTCCGAAGATAACATTCCACGTGTCTTGGGCCCTCACAGGAGAAGGTGCACAGGGAATACGATGCCCATTTAAATACTAGTGCTTTCCTGAACTTCAGACCACGGAGTTTAACCTACTTTTAACTTCCTTGCTTTGGACTGAGGAAGCTGGGATCCAGAGAGGTTACATAGTTCGTCTGAGGTCACATAGCAGTCTGTCCTAAAATAACTTGACATCCTGCCGATAAAAAATAAATGTGAACCCTCAAGAGAGACAAGGATTTCCAGCTGATCGCTGTTCCTCCAGCTGGGTTAATCCAGACTTAGATCCTAGGGAAGGCACTGCAACAGGGCCCCCCCTCATTTGCATGCTCAGTTACTGAGGACATAAGACAATGAAAGCATCAGGGTGTGGGGTTCCCGAACCCTGAGGCTCTTAAAGAAAGTCCCTGACTTTCCCTAAATTGAATCTAGTTTCCAGGTTGCAAATCTAGATGAAAGTAGATGTCCAGTGAGGACTTGGCCAGAGAGTCTGGACGCTGGGGCTCAAACAGTCTTAGCAGTCCACAAATAGCGATGCATCCAAGGCCACTGGGACACTTAAGGTGTCCATAATGCCAGAACTCCGGCACCATTGAAAATTAGATGATGTTACTATCATTCTCATTCAAGTATTTTGTGTCATCACGGTCTTTAAAGAGGGATCAGCGCCAGTCTGCCAGGACTAAAAAGCCTATTGCGAAGATTTGATGTCTGCATCCCTTACTTGAATGAAAGGATCTCACCATAAATGCCTTCCGGACACAATGCCGTCTTTATTGTTTCTTTCAGGGTCTAATCGCGCTGTTTTCCTCCTTCCTTCCCCAGGCTGGATGATAGATGCAGACAGTCGCCCCAAATTTCGTGAATTGATCATTGAATTCTCCAAAATGGCCCGAGACCCCCAGCGCTACCTTGTCATCCAGGTACCAGCTCACAGCCTCTTGAACTTGCCCTGGGAGAAGTCCCTCTGATGAGCGTCCAGTGTCAGACATACTCCGTTCCATGTGTCACCCTATTCCTGTGAGCCAGAGCCTCAGCTCCGTCTGATGGAGAAGCAGGCTTTCCTGGCAGCAAATCTGACTTCAGATCCCTGAGTCCCCACTTAACGTTTTAGGTTAACAAAACTAAACTCACAGGGATGTTTTAATCAAGTCGGTGAACTCACGTATGCAAAATAACTTGCATAGCACCTGAAGATGCTGCTTAGCATTTCCGATGCGAGTGTTCGGGGCATGGGGTAGAAGGGGTCTCCACGCACCTCCCAGCAAGCAATTCCCTGATACCAGCTGGCTGGCTCTCCCCAAATCTCCATGTGTTCACCAACCTGGAAGCTCTCTGAACCCAGCCCTTGTGGGTTTTATGGAGTCTTCATTAAATAGGCATTACTGATTAAATTAGTGGCCGAATGGTGATTGAGTCCACCTCCGGCCCCTCCCCCATTCCAGGACATCAGCGGGTGTGACTGACTGAGAGGTCCCATCCCCTCATCTCTGGGTTGGTTCCCCCAGCAAAATTCCCCATCCTTGGGTGTGGGCCTAAAGCCCCTCGTTAACATAACAAACACACCTTTGCCACTCTCATCCCTCAGGAGAATCCGAGGGTTTAAGAGGTCTGTGCCGGGAATCGGGACAAATTTCTTATAAACTGTAAGATTGCGGCCCCTAACAGCAAAGTCCACACCATAAATTCTGCTCCATCCCTTTCTTCTTCCCCTTACGCTACTTCTGTTTCATTTAGGGGCTTTTAAACATCAGAGGGTTTTTAATGTTTTTATGTCGGGTGGGGGAGGGAAGGAAGCAGCTACTCTGCAGAGAACCGGGGTGATTTTATTATAAACAAAGTTCCAAAGAGGCATCTGCCCAAACAGTGGAATAGCACCTCTCTGGGTCTTACTGATCGTCTCAAAACCTCTGCACCAGGGAGATGAGAGAATGCATTTGCCAAGCCCTACAGACTCCAATTTTTACCGCGCCCTGATGGATGAAGAGGACATGGAGGACGTCGTCGATGCCGATGAGTACCTCATCCCCCAGCAGGGCTTCTTCCACAGCCCCTCCACATCCCGGACCCCCCTCCTCAGCTCTCTGGTACGAAATGTCCTTCCTCCTCAGGCACTGTGTCTGCTGGGTTGAATGAGTTGGTTGGAGAAAATGGTACCCATCCAGTAGAACTCACATGGGGACGAAGAAGTCAGTTTTAACCAAATGGTCAAGTCAAACTCAAAATGAATCAATCAAGTGTATTAGTTCTTTGATGGCATTGCAATAACTGGACCATAATCTTTTTAGGTCTACTAGGGACCAGAATTAAGTCTGAACTAAACCTAGTTCTTCTAAAGCTAAGGGGTCAGGACATACACGCCTTTAGTGATATCCACTCCATGGGACCCCCCCCACCCCGTCCTGCATTCAGTGGGTGTGGGTGAGACTCTGCACGTGTACCCTCAACAACTTTGTTTCTTTTCCAGAGTGCCACCAGTAACAATTCCACCGTGGCTTGCATTGACAGAAATGGGGTATGTATGAGCACCTCATAAACCCGAATTAAGTAACAGCTCTGTATCACGGCTCTATTGCGCATAGAAAATGCCCATCTTACCCCCAACGAATCTTGATTTTCCTTCCTGTATTTCCTTCCTTCCTTCCTTCCTTCTGTATGGTTGCCCGATTCCCTACCCTAAGGCGAGCAAGTAGCTCTCCCTCACGGCAGTGCTGTTGAAAATGGGGTTCGTGGACCTCCAGCAGCAGCATCACCTGGCTGCATCACCTGTTCAAAATGCGAACTGTCGAGCCTCTGACCCAGACCTACGGAAGTAGGAATGCGAGGGGCCGAGCCCCCCACCCGTGTTGGAGCCAACCTTCCAGGTGATGCTGATGCTTGGCACGAAGCCTTGATCTAGACCGATACTTACCAGTATAGAAGCCACTAGCCACCTGTATCTACTTCAGTTTAAATTGGTGACCATCTTGAAGGGCACAGATCATAGAACTTTTCTGTCATTGCCGAAAGCCCTGCCACATGGCACCGGCCAGGTCCTTGCCACTCACCCTATGGTCGGAAATACCGGAAATACAGACTCTTGGGTGCTTTCTTGGACCCCACTGAATCAGAATTTGCAGTTTAACAGAATTTCAGGTGATTTTTATACAGTATATTGAAGTCTGAGCAGCCCTGCCTAGAGTGACCTTGCCTTATTTCCTCCCCTCAGAGCTGTCCCCTCAAAGAAGACAGCTTCCTGCAGCGGTACAGCTCAGACCCCACCGGCACCTTGACCGAGGACAACATAGACGACACTTTCCTCCCAGCACCTGGTGAGTGGCTTACCCTGGACAAGGAAGGTCACCCTCCTCAGCTGCCCCATCTAACAGGGCCGCCCTCCGTCCCCTGGTGCCCAGGCCTTGCTTCTTTCAAGCCAGTCCAGAAGTGGAGACTGTGGCAAGTTTGCAGACACCAGGGTGGGGGAGTAAAAGGCAGAGAAATACAAAACGGCTGAGCATGTGTGCGAGTCTTGGTGTTGAACTCAAGTCGCGTCCGACCGGGAGATGTTTTTAGGATCGGTTTGCAGATTTTCTAGAATTTGAAGCAAATGTCAAAGACCTGTGTTGTGTGCATGTGCGTGTGGACAGGCGTGTGTGGGTATGATTGTGAGTGTGTGAGCATGTGTGGATGGGTGTGTCTGTATGCACGCGTGTGTGTGACAGAGTCAATCCTCACTCCGTTCTTGGCCTATGAAACACGTATCTTCCTAATCTCAGCTTTATCCCCAGCTGTTCCCGTGTGCACACATGCACCTCAAGGCAGGCTATCCTTCTGAGAACTTTAAATTGGCAAGAGATCAATGCGCCCATTGCTTGGAGAATTATAGACAAGAACACGGTTTCTCTTGCAGCACCAGCAAGCTAGTCATCTTGCCAGACGCCCCTACCCTCCGTTGTGTTGTGGAAGAATACCGACTGGGTTCTGACGTACAGTGGAATCCTGCTTGGGCTGATGCTTGGCTGATGACTTCACCTGTGATTTCTTTTCCATTTCAGAATACATAAACCAATCCGTCCCCAAGAGGCCTGCGGGTTCCGTCCAGAACCCTGTCTATCACAATCAGCCCCTAAATCCAGCTCCCAGCAGAGACCCTCACTACCAAAATCCCCACAGCAACGCCGTAGACAACCCTGAGTATCTCAACACCCACCCTACCTGCGTCAGCAGCGAGCTCGACGGGCCCAGCCTCTGGGCCCGGAAGGACAACCACCAAATCAGCCTGGACAACCCTGACTACCAGCAGGACTTCTTTCCCAAGGAAGCCAAGTCCAATGGCATCTTTAAGGTCCCTGCAGCTGAAAATGCAGACTACCTGAGAGTAGCACCACCAAGCAGTGAGTTTATTGGAGCATGACCATGGAGGACACCATCAGCCATAAGAGTCTCGGAGGGGTCGCCCGCCCTGGGACCAAGCCACGGCAGCTACTCTAGTGCCAACAGTCATGCCCACGTTGACTCTTGGGCCCTGGACTGGTTTGGCCATATTTGCTCCGACTAGACCCATCTTTCACCCAGGAAGTGCCCCCCTCCTCGGATGCACTTTGGGAAGTTGCTGGGACATCCCTTTGTCTTCAAACTGTGAGACCTCCACAAAAAGGCATCCAGCAAAAATACTGTCTCTTTGGGCAAAAGTTCACCTTTCAGTGAGGTATATTTGATAACAAAAAAACAAACCTGCATAAGGAGTTTTATTGCTTGGGGACCCTGGGGGCTTTTAATGGTCATTCTTGATTTTATTTCTCATGGGCTTTTCCAATGAGGAAGAAGCTTGCTCATAGTACTTCCTGCACTGAGTTAATCCAGGCCAACTGTGACCAAGAAGCAAGGGTCAGAGCCTTCCAGCTAACATTCAATTCCACTGACTCTGGCTTCAAGATTCTTCCACTGCAAGACAATGTAAAAAAAAAAAAAAAAACTAGAAGTACTCTATGTCCTAAGCAGGACTGATTGGTACTGTAGCAAATCATAGCACATACAAGAGGATAAGCCACTTTGAACCCTTCTCGAGTGCAAAAGAAATGGAAGGGGTAGTAGAATTCTTCTTCAGACTTCTTTTTATAGAAACGTCTTCATGGTACTTACTCTCCTTTGGTTGACCAGTGTTTTCTAGCTATAAGTATCGGACTTACTTGTTTCTTTTCCGTTCTACTGTTTGGAAATTCAGGATGCTTTCCCTGTTGGTGAGAGGAGACGGTACATCACACTGTAACCTGGACCAGCTCCTATTTGATTGGCATTCAAACCAGTAGCCTTTAATCATGATGGAACGATAGTGCAAAAGTTCACGGGAGAACATGGCTCCCAAATTTGAGTCTCAGAGGAAATACATCAAGTCCTCTGGGGGTTGGGGAATAAATGGGCATATATGTAAGGACACTGCAGAAATGAGAAGCTACGCCTAAAACTCATTGAGCCTCCCATCCTGCCTCCCCACTATCAAATTAGGCTACTCATGGGAGACACTTTTCTTTTTATTTTACTATAGAAGTTTTTTACTCAAAGGGTACTTTGTTCCCTCCCCTCCTGTCTCTGGTAGGCTGATCCCAAAGCCTCTCCTGACCCTTTGTGAATGAAGGGATCCAGGCTCGGGGGCCACCAAGCAGGGACTAACAAATGCCCCTCACCCCTGGGGACACGTTTTTCGGGGGGAAGTAAAGATAACACTCTGCATCAGGGAATTAAAGCAATAAATAAGAAATCAGAGTTTGAAATCGATGATAATGCCTTAACAACACCTACAGATGGTTTTTTGAAAGAAAACAGATTCCCTCCTCAGACGATTTCCCTAGCATTGGAAGATCCAGCTAATTTAGGACCCCGAGTGTTTTTCTACCTTGTGTGTCTGTGCGACCTGACTGGTTCCTGGCAGTCCTTTGAACACAGGTGTTAAACGCTCATGGTCGAATCTAGTCTTTCAAGCAAAAAAGCGTTTCAGACAGTATTTTCAGCCTACGGATGCGTTCAGCCCCACACAGGGCTGAGAGTTCCCTTCTGCTGTTCAAGTATTTATTGACTCTCTGATCAGGGCCTCACCATTTTGTTACCAATATATTGACTTTGTCCCCATGGAAATATGAGCGCCCTTCAATTCCTGTATGATTTCAGATACCCGTAATCACTTCTGCCAGCCCAGCATAGGCACTGAAGATATAAAAATAAAACGTAATCCTTGATTCCAGGAAATTCACAATTTAGCAAAGGGAATTGACTTGACTCATAAATACAAACCTTAAAACAATACGCCAGATGGTAGGCAGGACGGGTCAGCCAAGCACGGACAACACAGGGCAGGGAAGAGTGGGTCCTGCCTTCGGGGGACGGGGGGACCTGGAGGGCCCATCATGGAGGGAGTGGTGGAGTCGGGCCAAAACATGACCAGGGTCTTAGCCACGAGGGAAACGGAAGTGCGCTCCTGACAGATGAAACCTTGACCAAGAAAGCATCTGCTAGAGAAACTGCTACGAAAGTGGGAGAAAGGCCACCTTCGTGCATCTTAACCAGCTGTCCCTTTAAGCCTGGGAACTAGCTTGTGGCACCTGCCCCCAGCGCCCCACATGGGGTGTCCTCCCTGGGGATCTGAGAATGATTAGGGAAAAAATGAAACATTTCCGAGACTCTCGAATTGTATGCCATTGTCAGCAAACCACTTCCGTCACTTATTCACCTCAGAACATAAATATTTTAGTCAGACGTTTGTTCGGCCCTGAGAAACCGACTGATGCACATTTTGTTACTACTTATTCATCAAGAAGCAAGTGATGGGTGAGGGAGAGCAGCTGTATGTCAGTCCAGCTGTAGCAGTTAAATCCTAGTATTTTTGTAATTTGCAATATTTTACTATAACATAATAAAAAAGCAAAAACTACCGAAGCTTTTTCTCCTTTGTATTTCAGTATTCCTGCATGAAATCTAGGTGCTGAATCCTCTCAACTTGAAAACTGGGTTTCTCACCATGTCCTGACCACGGCTGTGCAGGGAGGTGCAGGGGGGGCTTGGAGATGCCTCAGAGCCCAAGACAGCAGAGCCCGCAAGTCAGGGACCCCCGCCATCACTGTGGGTGGACGAGGAGGGCAGCCCGCCAGAGTCCCGTGTTTCCATCTCATGACCCTGTTTGGCCAGAGTCCAAAGCTTACACTCCATCTCTTCCATTCCTCCACGTTGACCCCAGGTCCTAAGACCCTACAGTGAGCCCGTTCCGTCCTCAGTCAGCCCGTGTGGCCCCACCTCAGATCTGGCCTTTGGGAACAGTCCAGGGGATGCTGACAGTGGGCCGGCATCCTGACACCTCTCCTGTAAACTCTAAGGAGTCCCTGCAGTCATACCCTATGAGTAACACTGCTGTCACCTCGTGAAGTAACAGACATAAATCTTCCAAATTCTAGATGTGCTGAGTCCCAGCTGCCACTGATTTTATTGTAACAAGGAGCACCGTGGGGACATCGGTTTGCATTCTAACTGATGACAAGTCTTCGATATTTGCTGAACGTTCTTAATTTGGGGTTTCAGCGCCCACCCCCCTCCCCCACCCCTGAAAACTGCAGACGTAAATGAACTGGTTCTCCACCTTGGCTGCTTTCCAGCATCTCCCAGGGTCTGACCTCAAAGAGTCTGATTTAATTTGCCTCAGGAGCAGCCTGGGCCCACGGGCCTTTCAGAACTTCCGCAGGTCATTGTGATGAGCACCGAAGTTTGGGGGACCACTGGTGAAAAGGAAAGGCCATCAGGTGGGCAGAGACCTGTCCCTCGGCTGATGGCATCCCGCTCACCTGTCACACCCACCAGGCCTCGGGTTCCGCAAGCAGAGGTGAAGCTGTTGGGTTACAGCGACTCGCAGTTCTCATCCTCTCTGCCAACCTTAAAAAGAAGGGGCCGACATAAACTGTGAATCTTGGAACACTGCATCAAAAACTCAGGATGTATTTCGCGATGACTAACTTAACACAGTAAAAATTTAAAAAAAAAGAAAGGGGCCGAGTCCGCACAGACCAATGCAGTCAGACTTTCAGGGGCTCCCCGTGTGATCCTAGTGGGCGAGCAGAGTTGAAACCCTCATCTCTAAGGTGACCTGCAGGTGTCTGAGCAGGGGCCCCAGTGAGGGCCTGGGTCAGGTAAAGGTTCCCGGAGGAGGCGGCGGGCAGAACAACGTCCAGTCCTTAGTATTCCTGAGACTTGGCCACTACTGACTACTCCAAAGCCTCTAATTCTTTGTCACCAGCAGCCTATCCTGTAAGAGGCAAATACTCAAGCCTGAGCCTTGCTAGGGCCCTGAAACAGTTTGCATCTTCTAAGAAGTTAGAAAAATCATCTCCGTTGCAATGAGTGAGGGGCTCACCGGAGAAAATCGCCCTTAACATCTGTCTACCTTGCATCTCTTTCTTTTGATAAGTACACGTTTTTATTACAACACAATCATCTGTTTATATGTCCTTGCCTAGGGCTGTAAAACCTTACCGAAAAGAAAGTCTTGCCTTCATTACCAGCCACACCTGCCCCATCAAAGACACGTTCCGATAGGATTTTTAAAAGGTAATTTATTTTTGTAACTTTTTTGAGGACTATTATCCTTTCCTGTAGCACTGAACTTTGTATGTTTTTAGGAAAACTCCCATTTCTACGGAAGGTTAGAAAGACAAATAGAATCAAAATTCGAAACTGAAATCTTTGTTTAAAGGGATTTAATCCAAGCAGGGGAAATCGTTCTGTCTGATAAAGAAGGGCACAACCTCATTGCAGAGCCAAGCTGGGTCATGCTCCTAATAAAGAAGAGAACAGAACTTTTTTATATTTGTGAATCGAGAAAAGGTAAAAAGCGCACGTGGCTCAGTCTTGCTCTGAAGCGGATTCTGCCAAGTGTGCAGCAATGTTGGAGGGAAAGAATGACCTACTGAGAACACAGATCCTGTCAGTATAGAGAAAAGCAATAATACAGCGCTTTGCTGGCTTATATATACTAATCTGACTTTGATACAAATTACCTTATTTTTATATTCACAGTTGCTATGCATTTACCAATAGACTAGAAATACCTGCAGAACCCTAATCACGGTCAACATGTTTTGGTAACCTGGTAACTCAGTATGTTGATGAAGTCCACGTTTCCCAGGCCTGTGCATGACGCACCCACCCCTGCCCGGCCCAGAAAGGGTGTTCTCGGCCTTGGCTGCCCAGTAAAATCTCCCGGGGAGCTTCTAAAACCAGTGAGGCCCTGCTGACCCTCAGACTACTTAAATACAATTCTTTATGGGTGAAATCCAGGCATTCGTGCTTTGGAAGCTCGTAAAGGTCATTCTTGTATACAGCCGTGGCTGAGAACCACCAGCCTAGGATGCCTGGGCTTGCAGCAAATTCTGCCGGTGCAGGTACCCTGGGATTGGCTCCCAGGAGGGGAGATCTTGCTCAGCACACATTGCTTGGGGGGTAGGAACAGGCATGGATGGAGGGTCCCTGACTGGCTGCCCTGTGCTGCAGGGGGAAGGTCTAACCAGCTGATGAAAAGGGAAAGCAATACAGAACAGATTCTTTTTTCCATTTCCTCTATAAAAGGTGGACTGGTAGTAAAGATAGGGAGCATTCTTGCTGCCTGTGCAACGGCACGGTGCCCCGCCCATGGTCACCAGGTGACCTTTCTTTCCCAGGGCCAGAGAAGACCCTGATGTATCAGCTACAATACAAAGGGGAGACATTAGAACGATTGTGTAAGTAGTAGGATGGCTTTTATAAAAACAGGGGTCCAAGAAAAGGATTCTTGCTTTAAGAAACACTTGTCTATTTTGCTCATAAATTGTATCCAGGAAAATACCTGAAACGATTCGTACTGTTTTCTCTTCCGTGTTTAACCGTACAATCATGGGGTGCCCTCTGAGGTCGCAGGTCTGTCCTGTCGGATTTGCCCACAGAAGTACCACAAACCCCCACCCTATCACCTAGCAGATTAAACTGCAAGGAAAAGCCTAAATACATATATTTTTAGGTACATTTATGTTTTCAACCCTTTTGACCTAATTTGGCTACAGCATAATCCTACAGCGTATAACCCCATCTCTTCGAAATGAAGAGATCCTACAGATCTGATAGCTGATAATCAGAGGCGACCGTGTAGACCTGGCTAAGAACAGACAGCAGTAATTTCATTTTTGAAATGAGCAAGCAAGAGCTTGATAGCTTCTATATATGGTACGTCTTCACATTGTAAAGTTTTGCTGTGATGAAAGCAATATTTGTACAGATGAAAAGCAAGATTCTCTTTTCGTGGTTTACATTGTTGATCAGAACATGTTGATTGTACATAAAAAATCAGATGTATATTATTCATTGCTCTTTACTTATGACTACCTTATAAATAATAATACTGTATCCTTTGTTAACAGTGTGGCATTGACGGTACTTGTTAATCATATCTGACCTACTGTAGATGTTCTTCCTGATAACTTCTTAAAATTAATTAATAAACTTTATTTTTAGAGCAGTTTTAACTTCGAAAACTAAACGATTGAGCAGAACGTACTGAAAGTTCTCATATCCTCCCTGCCCTCCTCCAGCCTCCCCCATGATCATGTCCACACCCAAGTGGCCTGGTAACTTTTTTTTTTTTAAAGATTTTATTTCTTTTTTATTTGAAAGAGAGAGAATGAGAAAGTGAGAAAATGAGTGGGGGAAAGGCAGGGGGAGAAGCAAACTCCCCGCTGAGCAGGGACCCCAATGCAGGACTCGATCCCAAGACCCTGGGATCATGACCTGAGCCGAAGGCAGTTAACCGGCTGAGCCACCCAGGCACCTGCCTGGTACCTTTTAATGTTTGGAGGTTTCTTGTGTGTGCCATGCTTTGCAGCCATGTGTGTTCTGACCCTTGTGTGCAAATACTGCACAGGGAGGGTGATGACCCCCCACTGCCCAGCTTCCTTCATCGTGGAGAAGCTCAGAGCCAAGAGGAAAGATTTTTCTATGGCAGGCACGAAAAGAAACCCAAGTTTTGTTTTGATTCTGCTAACTGCTAGAAACCTGAGGAATTAAGAAACACACCCTCGTGTGAGAGGGGCTGGGCTGGGCAGCTCACCCCGCCCCCCCCACTGCCCTCCCTACCAAGCCAGGGACTCGCCCACTCCATGAGGCCTTTGTGTGGTGAGAATGCCAATATCCTAGACTTTGAGTAAGCCAGGAAAGTAACCCCCAGCACCAAAGGAACTTGTCCTGTAAAGGTTAAGGTAAAAGTTCTATAAAAACCGGGTTCTCCAGTGAAGTTCTTGAATAGATAAGTAAGTCATCTTATCTGTACGAACGGGAGTCAGAGTCACGAGATAAAAACCCATCCCAACAACTGAAGAAAAGCAAACAGGGGATGAAGCAGGTGACTCCTCTGAGGAGGCGAGGTCAGCTTCTGGAAACCCAGGGCCCGAAGCAGAGCAGCTGGGTGGTGGGAGTGCACAGGGCAGGAAGAGGTGGGCGTGCAAGTTTTAAGCTGGCTTTAGAGAGTGGAGCTAGCACCTGGAATCCGCTGCCCTGGCCTGGAAGAGTCCACAGGGCTGCAGGTTTCTTTGACTTTCTGTGCTCTCAGATACAGACGCACACACACACACACACACACACACACACATGCATGCACGCACCACCCCACTACTTTCCCTGGGACCAGCTGGTCACCACACAATGCCCCACCTTGTTTCTGTCACACCGGAGAACTGAGAGCAGGAAGTCAGCCTCTGCCTGCTCACAACCGCCCCTGCTGCTCACAGAGTCCACGCTCATCATTCCCAGGGAAATTACAGCTTTGTTTTTTGCATTGCTCATTCTGAAGATCATCATTCGCCTACATACAAACAGAGGGCTGGAGTACATTGTAATTCAGGACTTCAGGCCACTGACGCCCTTGAAGAATAAGCCAGTCAGGAACTTCTCAGTGTCCCCCGGCTTCCTGGCCTTCTGAACCTCCATACCTTGGCATGGTCAGAGGCCTTGGGAAGGAATTAGCCTCTCAGAGCTCAAAGCCTTTGGTTAGGGGGTTTCGCCCCACATAGAGAAAGACAAGTGTCAGCAAATGAGGCAGACATGGAGAGTATTATGGGACACTGGCCGCCTCAAACCTAAAGCATCACCAACCAAGGGAAGGCCATGGCTATCCCAAAGGAGCACCCTCACCTCAAGGCAAACTCACTAGCACCGCTGACTCTCCCCCTCCCCCC
>JAQQSY010004500.1:0-12272 GCA_028646535.1 Procyon lotor
TACACATCACCTGTTAGTCTTTGGGCTACAAAAGTTTTCTTGCTCAAAATTGACCCTTCTCTACCTTGCTAAAAAGCATTTAAAATTTCCCTTTTCTCCTCCCTTCATTCCATAAATTTTTTATGTGTTTTTCTCTAGTGTTAATGGGAATTGCATGTAAAAAATACACAGTAAGGAGAGCTACTACTTTATGTCATTTCCCTTGAAGAATCTTAATATCCATTTAATGACCACATATATAAGGCCAAAATAGATTCCTGCCTTTTTGAAGAAAATGCAGTGCCACCATTACAGAAAAAAAAAAAGTTCAATGTATTTTTAGGAAATGAATGAACTTCCAACTAGTCAAACTTGACTGGGTATTCTTTTTGTCTGTCTGATTAAGTTCATTTGCCCCACATTAGGGTTAGGCCAGAATAGCTCAGAATAGGAAAGATCTGTATGAATGAGTTTAGGTGGACTCAGGACCAGTAAAAAGAAGAGGGTACCAGGGTATTAGGTGATGACCAGAGGAGGGGAATTTAGTAACACACTATAAATTAACATTTATTAATGTTAATTCTGGTCTCTTTCTTGGTCACCAAAAATTAAATTTAGATTTCGTTTTCTTTGGATTTTAAGAATGCCTATTCACAAATTTACCATTAGATTTAGGTAGAATAGAGCCAAATTTAAGAGTCTTCTGAGGCAACTTAGAA
This sequence comes from Procyon lotor, assembly GCA_028646535.1. Taxonomy (NCBI): domain Eukaryota; kingdom Metazoa; phylum Chordata; class Mammalia; order Carnivora; family Procyonidae; genus Procyon; species Procyon lotor. The sequence continues at coordinate 699 of JAQQSY010004500.1, forward strand.
CTTGTCACATTTAGTTTCTAAATAATTCCATGATTAAGAAGGATAAGAAGGAGGGCGCCTGGGTGGCTCAGTCAGTCGTTAGGTGTCTGCCTTCGGCTCAGGTCATGATCCCAGGGTCCTGGGATCGAGCCCCGCATCGGGCTCCTTGCTCGGCAGGAAGCCTGCTTCTCCCGCTACCATTCCCTCTGCTTGTGTTCCCTCTCTTGCTGTGTTTCTCTCTGTCAAATAAATAAAATCTTTAAAAAAAAAAAAAAATTCAAAGAAGGGTAAGAAGGAATCCCATCTTTTCAGTCCTATTTATTTTTAGCCAGTACTCTAACATTCTATCTTGTGGCATTCTCTTGCTGTCAGTGAAGTTGACTAAGTACAGTCTAGAGCTTTAGCTATGAGAAGGAGAATTTTGAAAGTAGTGGAGCTGTGGTCCTGAATGAGTTTCTTTTTATAAACTTGGATTTTTCAAGAAATATTTGAGGATCCTTCACATTAATATTGAACTCCCTACCCCCTGCTTACTCATTAAATCTTATTGGAGAGCTTTACTGTAGAAAATTAACTTTGGACTTTGCCAAAGATATAACATTTTTTTTTGAAGTATTTGATAGGCTCCAATTTTTATCTAACTCTATGACCAAATGCATGATACCTGGAGTGGAGAAACAGGAGCATGCGACAGAGAAGAAAGATCAATAAAACAAATTAGATTAGCAAATCTTTCTTAAAGTAACTCTTATAAGTAGCATATTTTCCGATGCAACAAAAGGAAGACTCAAAACTAGCTTAAAAGGGGGAAAAAAATAAAAATAAAAGGACTTCCATTGGTTCATGTCACCTAAGAGCCTAGCATAGATCTGTAGTTAGGAATCTGCCTTCATCTCTTTTCCATTGTCCTCTGTGTTTTTCCTAAGTGGTGGCAAAGATGACCATCAGTATCCCCCATCTGTCTTTCTACCAGCCAAACAACCAGGGTGTCTAGGTACCTCTTTGCTGAAAGTTATGACAAAGGTCCCCTAGAGACACTACCTTAATTCATCTCTAATCAGCTGTTTTCCTAGAAACCAGTGATTGTGGCCAGGAAGAAGTTGTTCCCTGAATGACCAGGCCTGGGTCATATGTTTACCCCTGGAGCTCCTTCGGAGGATGCTAAGCAAACAAACAAGGGGGATGGGAGGGAGAGAATAGGAGAATTATAAAAGATAGAGATGGATATACGGAAAGGCATATAGTGGGTGACTAGGCTAGAATGGAAACAGTAGCCACATTATGAACAATCTTTTGTGTTAGCTAAGGATTTTGCACATCATTGTAAGGGCTCTAATGGAGGGATGCACAAGGAATACAGTATTATCAGATTTATACTGCAGTAAGATCACTTAGGTGGTAATATGAATAGGATGAATGGATGGATAGCTAAATAGGAATAGAGATATAATATTTTAAAACTAAAATCTTGTGTATCTCCCACCTATCTACCTGGATTTTGCAATTAGGGTCTAGCTATAAAATATGAAATAATAAGGTCTCAAACAGGGGTAGAAACAATACAGATAGGTTAAGGGATTCGCTGTAAGTAAATGTGAACCAAGAACCAACAGGAATTCCCAACTCACTGAAGAGGTAAGAAAGGAAAAGGACATTTATTTCAACTGAGACTATGAGAATTGAGGTGATGTTTAGAGAAAATGATTTTGGTTTCAGTCAGATGATTATTTACACAAACTACTTTCTCAGGACAATTAGAACCACAGCTAACTCTGAAATGGAACTTTGGAGGAACAGTTGCTGCCAATAGATGTAATGTTAAAGCCCACAAGGATTTAGATCGTGCATAAAGAGATGTAGTTCACACAATGAGAATGCCGAAAGAAAAAGGGGAAAAGAGATGAAGAGAAAAGAAAAAGGTCAAGAATAAGATCTTGAGAAAGAAGTCGAGGTAGAGTGAAGTAGGAAAAAAAAGGGGGGAGGGGCAAAAGAGACAGGAATAGATTAATCAGAGAGATGGGTGAGACAGGAGAGTAAAAAGTCCACATGAAAAAGGTATTTCAAGAAGGAAAGAGAATAGTTGCATAGAATACCTCAAGAAAGTTGAAGATTGAGAAAAAGGAAAGAGCAGGGCATTTGGCAGTTAGTCACTATTGATACTTGAGACAGCATTTCAAGCCAAATTGCAAGAGTTAAATAGGTGGTAAGAAAGCGGAGACATTTAGACATCTACTCTTTCAAGGAAGTTTTCTAGTGAGGGTAATCTCCAAAGCTGTTTCACTGAACTTCTCCCAGGGGATCCTTTCTACCACAATAATGATTTTCAAATACTTCACTGTAGCTCGAGTCTAAGTCCAACCCATTACCTATTGCTAAATTAATTTTCCTAGAGTTCTTTTAGATCACATCACTTCTTTTTTAGGAATCCTTGGTGGCTCCCAATTACTAATGTACAAAGCCTGAGTGCAAAAGCTTGGATTCAAGTCACCCTACCAGAGCCAACCTGACTTTCAAATGTTAATCTGTCACCGATCCCATGGTGAACATGATGTTTTTCTACATGCTCCCAGCATTCCAGCCAAACTGAAAGTCATACTGTTCCCCGATCGTGTCCTGTGCATTCCAATCCAGCCAGTCTAGAATTTTTAAGTGCTCTCTTCTTAGAAATGTTCACTCCTTTTTTTATTCTCTTGGTCATTGGCACAACTGACACTTAAATGGTAAATGCACAATATTCATGGTGGGAGAAGGGAATAAATGGATGGGTGGTATATAGGAAATGCAAAGATAAATAAGAGCAGTCTCTGACTAGGTAAGACCTTGTGTTAACCTGTTCTTCCTTCACTACTGTATCTTGCTCTGTAGTCTGGCTTTACAGTAAGTTTTGAGAAGGCATCTTATGTGTTTTCTGTTTAACAGATCAAGATATAATGTCCTCCCTGGAAATACCAATTTATTTCTCCTTCCTTTATTTACAAAAAAAAGCTGCTCACTGTACCTCCCATTTTATGTATATATTTATAAATGCATTTATGATAGATATACACATATGAAAATACAAATAAGTATATAAATATAATGGAAGATATCAGTAGTTGTAGACTACTTCATTGGATTGGATTTCTAAAACAATGTGTACTATTCCGTCATCCCATTCTACTCGTCTTGTGAGACTTATTTCAAAATAAGCTACCTCTTCTATAAAAATGACAAAAAATCAGTGATAATTATTTCTTTAATTTGCATCAAAATTGTCTTCCTCTTTTCATAGTCAGTGAGATGAAGGCAGTCAAACTATTGATTGAGGGCAATATTTATTTGAGATACCTGCTTTTTATAAAATTATCAGTGTTATACTCATCTAAATCTGGAGAGAATTTACAACCAAATAAATACATAAGCAAGCAGTCTACCTCTTGCTTTCCCTAATTTCCATGCTGAGTCTTTTCTTCTTCCTCTGGTTTTTATCTGCACTGCAGTTTATGTGCATATTCCGATATTAATCATGTTCTAATTAATACAATTTTATGTGTAAGCTTTCATAAAGTAGAACTTCCTCAGGGGCGACACCTGTTTCTTTCTTACCTAAATAAGGGAAAAGACTGAATGAGTATCTGTTGAACAAGTGGACCTCATTGATGCCACATTTGCTACATTGATTTTCTCTCCATGTGTTTAACTGTAAGTTCACGATGACTATCACCCATGTTCTCCATAATATGTAGGTGTCCATGGATGTTTGTACAATCCTTCACTTTCCCTGGATTACTTTCTTCTATAAAATATGTAGCTCACCTTGAATAGTGATTCACGTAGTATCTGATTTTCAACTTTTTTTCCCACTTGTCCACATTTTCAGGTCAAAATCCTCTCTGGCATTCTGATAATCCTATCATTTTCTTTCTCATAGTGATGTGATAAATTTCTTTCCCTGCCAGAAGCCCATTTTGGGCTTTATATCCTTGGTTCAGAAAACTAACTTCATTTTGTCCTGTATCATTTATGCAGTTAGTTCTTTGCTTCCCATATTCTCCTTTCTATTTTAATGTCGTGACCTTCAACTAAAAGAAAAAATGAAAACTATCTCCCGAACCCTTTAGCTTCCTATCTTCAGCTTTGGAGTCGTTATACATATGCTCCATTTTTCCCCAAGTATATTATTCATGGCCAGGTGAATCAGAAATAATAAATAGCAGCCAGTGGATTTGATAAGCCTTGTCAGGTCATATATCTGATATTTGCTATAGGAAAATAGCACACTTTCTAATTTGTCATGTCAGGCCCATACAGCACGCAGCAGGAAATGCTCATCTCTTCTTACTGAGGTTAAGAACTGAATTCCAGCTACTAACTGTGAACGTTCCTTATTATTTGGTAACACAGTGTCTTTCCCATTTCTTTGACCCTGACCCTCCGTAAGAAATGCATTCAGTGTCAGTGCCCACTACATATGAGTAGCAGTGGAAACGCACACGTGCACTGCACGCATTTTTGTGAGTGAAACAAAAGTTTCATGAACAATACTTTCCTTATGCCAGGATATGATTTTATTTCTAATACTGTGCTATTCATTCTTTGTCATTACAAAGTGTAAAAACTTACACAACGATCCACTAATGGGTCATATCTTACAGTGTGAAAAACTTCAGAGGAGATTTGGAAGATTGCTTTTTTTAAATTAGGACTAGATTTACCCTCTATTTCAGTGGCTCCCAAAATTTAATATGCATAAATACTTGGGGAGGCTTTTCTTAAATGTGGGTTTTGGAGACCTACCCGCAAAAGATTCTGATTTTGTAATTGCAAGGTAACGCCCTGGAATAGACTGTTTAACAGTGTTCCCAAATAAACTCCATACAAATGGCCTAGAGACCACACTTTGAAAAGCTTTAGAATCTTTCTTTCTGAGGTTGCAGAGGCTCAGAGGTCCTGCTGCTTCCCCTTCATCTCTTTGTCTCATTTATCTGATCCATTCTTTTTGCCAGCCTCACATTTTCTCCACAAGATTAACATCTTTATTTTGTTTATATTTCGTTTTTTAATTATTTCATTCTTTATACTCTCTACATATGACATCCTTTGTCATAAGCCAGAAATTAGAGACATGCTTTTTAGGCCTTTCCCCCCTGCTTTTTACCTCCAGCAGAGCGAGTAGTAGCAAGTAGAACTACTCACATTATGGATGATCTTAGAAGACAGATGTAGCGCCTGCCCTTTGCGAACCTGTTAGTTGCAGAGGAGGGGAGGTGAGAAGGAGGGCAGGAAATTGGGAATGCAGTTTGAACCCTAGTCCTTAATGTTAGCCTTTGGAGCCCACCCACCTCACTCACCTACTCCATTTCCATCACCCTACCCTTGTACATTTTCAGGAGATAGCTGCAGCATCTTATCTGTTTGCCAGGCCTCTTTTTCCGCAAGTTCACATTAACATTATAATTAAGCTTTTCTGCTTTTTACTTACATACACACACACACACAAATATACATGTGTATATATATGTGTGTATACATATATATGTATATACATCTATTTAAAGCCTTGTAAATCTAAGTGTTCTTTGGCCCAGTATTCTAAGAAATTACTCTTAGAAAAAAAAAGGTGTGCAAGATTTATGTACATGTATGTTCATCTCAGTGTTACAATAATAAGTGAAATCAACCTAATTGGGCAAAGTAGAGAACATTGAATAAATTCTAGTATATCTAAATAGTGACTGAACACAGTAGGCACTCAGTAATATTTGTTGATTACCTTCATGAATGTGTTTAATGGAATATTATATATCCATTTTCAATGATGACATTGATATGTGTATATATATTTATATATCATTATCATATGTGATCATATGTATATGTATATATGTATAATGACATATATTTTCCTCACTGTGTATGTGGGTTTATATCTTAAAGATGTATTCATTAAGGAGGAAGTATTCATTAAACATAAATTCATTAAAGATAAATTCTATTACTGATTCAGAAGAACTATATGTTTTGACCAATCTGAGTATCACCTTAATAGCTACTGTAGCTTTCTAATTCCATACTGTTGTTTCGATTTTTGGTTTTGCTTAGAATATATTATCTTCCAAGTCTTTCCACCAACTTTTGCTTTTTTAAAAATAAGCTTTATTTTTAGGGGTGCCTGGGTGGTTCAGTCAGTTAAGTATCTGCCTTTGGCTCAGGTCATGATCCCTGGGATCCTGGAATCGAGCCCCATGTTGGGCTCCCTGCTCAGGGGGGAGTCTTTTCTCCCTCTCCTGCTGCTGCTCCTCGCCACTCGTGCTCTCTCTCTTGCTTGCTCTCTCTTTCTCAAATAAATAAAATCAACTTTATTTTTTAGAGCAGCTTTAGGTTCACAGCTAAAGGTGTCATGGAAAGTGAAGAGAGTTCCCATATACCTCCTGCTCCCAGACATCCACCACCTCCCCCATTATCAACATCCTCCACCAGAGAGCTACATTTGTTAAAAATTGATGTGCCTACATAGACATGTCCTCATCATGCTCCATAGTTTACATCAGGGTTCACTCTTGGTGTATATTCTTTAGGTATTAAAGGTGTATATCAGCATGTAACTACCAGTACAGTGTTATACAGAGTATTTTCACTGCCCTAAAAAGCCTCCGTGCTCTGCCTATTTAACACCCCCTCTCCCTGAACTGGAAATCACTGATCTCCTTACTGTCTCCATGGTATGCCTTTTCTAGAATGTCATATAGTTGGAATCAGAGAGTATGCAGTCTTTTCATGTTGGCTTCTTTCACTTTGCAATATGCATTTAAGGTCCTCTATGTCTTTCATGGTTTGATAGCTCATTTCTTTTTAGCGCTGAATGATATCCCATTGTCTAGACGTTTTACAGTTGATCTCTTCACCTAATGTAGGACATCTTGGTTGCTTCCAGGTTTTGGCAATTATGAATAAAACTCCTAGAAACATCTTTGTGCAGGTTTTTATGTGGACAGAAGTTTTCAGTTCATTTGGGTAAATACCAAAGAGGACAATCACTGGATCTTGTGGAAAAAGATGTGTTTAGTTTTGTAAGAAACTGCCAAACTGTCTTCCCAAGTGTCTGCATAATTTTGCATTTCCATCAGCAGTGAATGAGAATTCCTGTTGCTTCACATCTTTGCCAGCATTTGGTGTTGTCCGTGTTCTTTTCTTATTTTAATTCCTTGCCTTCCTAAATGCCCAATTCAAATGCTACAACTTCCATAATACTGCCTTCACCAACCCATTAAGTACCTCCCCACTCCATACTGTAATTATCTTCATTTTTACCACTCATTTAGACTCACTACATGCTGCTCATTTCTTTTCTCATTTCTCCTATTAGAATATTAACTCTTTGATGACAGCAGCCATTTTTACGTAAGATGCAATACTTAATACATTTCTATAAAAGATAAACATTAACATTTCTTGAATAGAAAAATTGGGGTTATATTTTTCAGATGAAAATCATTTAAAAAATAAAACCACTTAGAAATGTATATAATATATTTCAGTTGCTTCATTTTTGTTGAGAAGTAGATACAATAGTGTTAGGTTTATATGTAGTTCAGAGAATCATAGCTCATTAGAGTGAAAAGTAACCTAGTTAACTTTTTTTCCTAAAGATTTTTTTATTTTAGAGAGGTTAGGGAGAATCTGTGCAGCAGGGAAGAGTAAAGGGAGGGGGAGAAAGAAACCCAAGCAGACTCGGGACTTGTGGAGCCCAACAGGACCCTGAGATCGTGACCTGAATCAAAATCAAGAGTCAACTGAGCCACGCAGGAGCCCCTAACCTAGTTAGCTTTTTAACTTATTTGTGAGGCAGCCAGGATGCTGTGTTGTGATAACCCAGTCCACGTCACTGTGGTAGCATTATGATATGTCTCATTTATTACCTTTTGCAGTCTTTCCTCAAAACTGTGCTATTGCTCCCATTTTTACTGAGTCAGATAGGATTAGTTTTGTTCTGTGAAAATAGGTTCTATTCCTAGAAAATAAAAATTTGTGATTTAAGAGCATATTATTGAAAATGTCCTATTTCATTAAAATAACAATATAAATATATATGTAACTGTGCCTCTTTTTTTTACCTTTATTATTTAATTAATCAATTCATATGAGACATTAGCCAAAGGTCAGTTGTCATGACTCACATCCCTTCACTTTCCGATGAGCTTAATTTTATGGAAATAGTGTTTAAATTATTACATTAAAAGAAGGGTTTATGTTTATACTATAGTGTGTTGTTTCATTGAGTTGATTAGTTACAAACGAGGCTAATATGAATAATGGTCATTACTAATTGCTCCAATTTTTGAGTTTTGATTCTCATTATTTTGTTTCAGTGAGATTTCTGAGAAAGTATACGGTATCTTCTTCTTGAAACCAACAGGAACGAGTTATGATAGGGAAATGTAGACAACAAAGTAGAATGCATTTCTCTTGACAGTGTAACACCCCTATTTTACTAGCTTTTATCCTTACTTGATTTTGCAGGTCCCACTCCCTCAGTAAAGTCTCCTCTCTTTTTGCTACAAGTATTTTGAGGAGTCCTAAGTGTTTGGCTCTGATGTGCATATACCCCTATCTAATTAGTAACCTGTGTTATATTTGTTTTCTGGGGCTACTGTATTAAGTATCACAAACCAGGTAACTTTAAACAACAGAAATCTATTCTCTTACTGTTCTGGAGGCTAGGAGTCAGAAATCAAGATGTCGGCAGGGCCCAGCTCCCTAAGCAGCCTCTGGGAAAGAATCTTCCCTCACCTCTTCCAGCCTCACCTGGCGTCGGGCAGTCTTTGGTGTTCCTTGGCGTACAGAATGAGCACTCCAGTCTCTGCCTCCACATCTCATGGCCTTCTTTCCTAGGTTACTGCATCCATATCTCTCCTCTCTTTTCTCTTAGAAAGACACTCTTCCCTGGATTTAGGACCCACTCTAAATCTAGAATGATTTCCTGAGATCCTTAACTAACCCTATTTCCAAATAAGACCACATTCTGAGGTTGCTGCGGCAGGTGGACCTGAATTTTGGGGAGGTCACTGTTCAACACATGATACTTGGTTTGAGCCAAGTACTCTGCCCCTTTTGCTGAGAATATGTTTGTTTCTGCCACATGCTGTTGGTTCTGCCAGGCTTTGCTGTCTCTGTTAGATTGCTCCTTTGGCTGCCTATTGCTGTGTATTCCACATACGACCATCATTGTTAAGCCCCGTTGCCTGAGCTAGGGTATGTGCCAGTTGGTGAGGTCTCCCAGCTGTCCTTGCTAATTGCTGTGGTGCCTCTGGCCTCCATTACTAATGGGCATGACTGCCATCTCCCACGGGGCCCTGTACTCGCCTGTGGCAAACTTCCTGGTGCCTGGGAAACTCGTGGAACCTCACAGCATTCTTTTGAGTTTATGTAAAGTAGGTTCTAAAGCAATAAATCCTAGTTACACATCCCATGTTGTATTAAGAATTACTTGTTTTCATTAGTGTTAAAACTTTATTACTGGACAAAGCTTCACTCCTTCTTTTTAAGATGAGGTCTTTCCAGGAGAGTCCTCTTTTTTTCAAACAAACCGGTCCCTGTTAGGCTCCTCTCTGCCTACTGTTCAAATATCTCTGGGCTGATAGGAATTCTAGCAGTTTGCAGCTTAAATTCAAGGCCAGACCAACTTCCTATGTTTTTGTATTTCTCCCATCCCACACATGTAGTACTGAGTTAAATTAATTTGCCAAGTTGTTCTGACATGGCTATTTTAATTATTTACAGAAGAGCTTTCTTCCACTATTAAGATAAATACTGTTGAATAGGAAGAAAATATCCTTTTTTGACCTTTTAACAGCCATTAATGTTAGACCCAGAATGCACTCTTCAGCAGCCATAAATACTTTAAAATTTGGTTTTAAACTCAACAAGTATTTTATCCGTGCGTACTTCATGCCAGCTATTGTATCAAAATCTAGGGAAAAGGTAGAAAGGGTCATAGTCCAAAGCTGGAGAAATAATGAAATAATGACAATACGACATCTGTAGTTTATCATTGAAGCTTAAGGTACTGGGGAAATTGGCACTTGATAAAACTGAAAGGCAAGTGGAATCCAAGTGGAAAAGGCACTTGAACCCCAGGCTGAGCATATAAAATAGTAGCTTTTGTACCAAGGGACACATAGCATATTTTATGTTTAGGCATAGTGTAAAGGTACAGTTAGAAGCATGGATGTCAATGGACAATTGCAATATGGAATGATGAGGATTTAATAAAAAATGTGAGTAGTTATACAGAAGGGGGCAAATGCTGGAGATTTGCAGATGGTAGACAGTTCACAGTCTATTATAAATTAGTTATGGATGTAGGGAGACGGAGAGAAGGCCAGAATGATTGTCAGGTTTCTACCTTGACTGTCTGGGTGGTGGTTGTACCTTCAACTGAGATACAGACTATAAGGAAATAGAACTAACCTTGGAAACATGTTTATGGAAGGCCATCATGTAATATAATTTAATTCTTATAATAATAGCCCTTCAAAGTATCTAGGAAACAATTCTCAAAGAGTGTCAAGAAGTTAATACAAATAAGTTTAACTTAAGCAGTGACAGAGCTGGTTTTCTTTTTTCCTTTTTAGCTGCAAAACTCATGCTCTTAAATTTTTAGGAGGACAGGTAGGGGATAATAAGTATAGGTTTAAGTGTTGTGTTTAAGGTACCCTTAAAATATCTAGGGCAGGTCTTCTAAGAGACCACTGGAATTTGGAACTTAAGCTCAGAAAAATGATGGGTCTTTTGGGAGGGCCAAATTGAGAGTTGTTTAAATAATGGGTACTTGTCAAAACCACATCCATATTTGTGATTGTCCAGAGGCAGAGTCTGGAGTGAGAAGAGAGCTTTAGATGGAACCCTGGGAAATACCAATATTTAAGGAGGATAGTAAAAGAAGCAGAACCAGGGAAGGATACAGACAGGTGGGTTCTGAGAGACAAAAGGAGAGAACATTGTAGTGGGGAGAAAAAAGAAAAATTTGAGGAAATGTCCGTAGCATCCAGAGCAACAGAGAAGTCACATTAGGTTAGTCACATTAGGTTAGTCATTTAAAATGTCCATTGAACTAAACATTAGGAGAGAATTCATAGTGGTTTTAAGAAGAGGTGAGAGTCCCTTTATAATAGCTTGAGAAAGTAATAGATGAGGTAGTGAAAATAAGATGAATGCACTGTCCTCCATTTATAAAAGTAGCAGTCTTCACCCATTACTAATAAGTCACGAAAATTTCTTTGAAGATTTGTTTGTTTATTTTAGAGGGGGAGAGGATGTAAGCCTTGCGTGGGGTGAGGGGGCTGAAGGAGAGGGAAAATCCCCAAGTGACTTCCCCGCCGAGTGTGGAGCCTGAGGCAGGACCCAATCCCAGGCCCCAGGATCATGACCTGAGCCAAAATCGAGAGTGTGACACTCAATCAACTGAGCCACCTAGGTGTCCCATGAAATTTGTTTTTTTTTAGCAGTAAGGATAGTGGATGATAAAGAAAGTTTATCCTCCAAATCTGATTTGATCCCACCTACCACTAGAGACATACTTTATGATCTGGAAAAGAAAGAAGAGGATACCTCTTA
>JAQQSY010004501.1:0-12272 GCA_028646535.1 Procyon lotor
TGATCTCTCTCCTCTGTCAAATAAATAAATAAATAAATAAAATCTTTAAAAAAAAAAAAAGGGAGAGAGTGAGTGCAAGTTGGGGGAGATGGGGGGGGTGGGGGAGGGAAGCCTCATGCACACTACCCACTGAATAAGGGCTGGACTAGGGGCTCCATCACAAGACCTTGAGATCATGACCTGAGTAGAAATCAGGAGTTGGAAGCTTAACCAACTGAGTCACCCAAGTGCCCTCTTAGAAATCTATTCCTTTTTTTTAAATATTTTATTTATTTATTTGACATAAAGAGAGAGATCACAAGTAGGCAGAGAGGCAGGCAGAGAGAAAGGGGGAAGCAGGCTCCCCGCTGAGCAGAAAGCGAGATGCAGAACTCAATCCAAGGACCCTGAGATCATGACCGGAGCCAAAGGCAGAGGCTTTAACCCACCGAGCCACCCAGATGCCCCTAGAAATCTATTCTTAAAAATTACAGATTTCTGTATCTCCTCAGTGAATATTACTTTAAAGTTCTGATGCCGTGGTAGGTAAACATGGATGGGGCTGTGGCTCGTTAGTTGTGCAATCAGAGACTGGCAGATATAGTGAACAGCCTGCTTTGAGAGATACAGGCCCCATAGTCATTTATGTAAAATTGGGTGCCAGGTTAAAAAAAAAGATAAAAAAATAACCAACACTACTATTTCCCTATGATTTTCTTAATAGTTAAGATTCTGTTGTTCAAATTTATTCTTTATTAGACTTGAATAGTGCTATACTAGGTACCTTATCAAAATTACCTCCGAAAGCATACTCCATGTAGCATTTCTTTATTAGTTATATTGTAACATTTGTTATAATATAAAAATGCAAATTCATTTCCTTTAATAACTAGCAGTTTAAAAATACTCTACAATTACAAGTAGTATGATCAAGAATCTTTTACCTTCTCTTTATTTTTAACTTTATGAATTATTAATTTCCCTTAAAATAACAAAATAATATATTTTAATTTAATAAAAGAATTACAACTGAAATTGAGTGATACTATTAGTGGTGATTATTCTCAATAGCAACTGTCTTTCATGAAAAATATTGAAGTCTCCACTGAGAAATTGTGTACGATTTAGAAATGAAATTTTTTCAGCAAATGCCCTTAAAGTTGTGGAATATAATAGATTGTTTCTATTATCCCTATATCTAAAGGGAATTATCCTTTCAGTACGGCATGTTTAAACTATATGGAAGGTCACCCACACTATTAAAGATTCTCTCAGAGGAATTCAGTGTGATTCTGTGTATCCATTTGACTTCATCTGGATCTGAAATCAATTTGGCCTGAAGTTAGCACATCTTTTGTGATGGCAATTAAGTTGGATGAAAGTTCTTCGTGTTAAAAATTTGAATTCCAATGTTAATAAACTGTCATAATTACATTTTCAATATGGAAATATAATCTCAAATGTTTATGTTCTTATTTGACAGTTATCACATATAAACTAAAGTTGGGAAATTTTTTTGAAGAATGACTAGAAAACGTTTTGGTAGAGGTGCCTGAGGCAATTGATCTAACCAAATTCCAGAAAGCTGAATTATACTTATATAATTTTATGTATATTTGTATAAGATATATCAATCTAAATGATTAAACATAGAATAAATTACTACATTTATTTGAATATTCTCAAGTTTCTAGTGACTGCTATAATTTAGAGACAGAGTGTTTTAAAATATTATAACATGTAAAGATACCTTTACACTGACATTTCTAAATATGTCATTAAATTAGAAAATGTTCTTAAGCCTACTTATTTGGACTTTTAATGATGTTAAGATCTTTTTTTTAAAGCTAGCGAAAGAGAGCCTAAGTATTTCAAAGTTGAAAACTTTAAATAAGGTTAAACTGAAAAAAGTACAAATAAGTTTAAACCACAAAATAAATTCCCACTGTCATATGAGATATTTCCTTGTAGTTTTATGTGGATCAGTATAGTTAGACAATAAATACTCTAGAGAATAAAACAGCTAATATTTTACTGAATAGTTTTGTCTTATTTCTTTCTAGAAAAATTCTGATTTCTGCATTTCATCAGATTAATACAAAGCTCATCTACCTTAGCTATAAATAAAGACAGCAAAGCGAATCACCTACTCTCTTGACCAAGGGTCAGAGATTTCTCTCTTGCTTTTTGCCTTTGCCTGGCATGCTCTTCTTTTGGGAATCTGCATGACTGTTAAGCTCCTCACTTAGTTCCACGCCATTCATTCTATACTCACATGTGACTTTTCCAGGGTAGTTTTTTCTGACTACTTTATGAAATAGCCTAACCCACCATGCACCGTGAACACTACCTATTATCCTACCTTCCTTTTTTCCCTCCAAAGTAGATACCATTGCCCAGTGTGCTAAACAACTATATGGTTATTTTCTGTTTTTCTCCCCTCCCCCTGCAAATGTAAAATCCGTAGCAGCACAAATGGTGTTTACTACCCTCTTACTATCCCTTGGAACAATATCTAGCATCTAGTCATTGCTGTATAAATGCTTTTGAGTGAAAACAAAAAGAAAGAAGGGAGGGAGGGAGGAAAGCATAAAGGCAGGAAGGAAGGGAAGAGGAGAAAGAAAGGGAAAATGCTGAAAAAAAGAGGAAGGAGAAGAGGAAAGAAGGGAAGAAGGAGGAAAGGAAAAATGAGCTTTACTTGTTATTTATGAATGTAACCTGTGATAAATATGTATACTCACTGATATATGAAGAAGGCTTTGAAGCTCTCAGGGTCTTAATCAGGAATCAGATGGGACACTAAGTGAGTTACATGAAAACACTAATTACCACAGTATAAGAATCGTGTAGGAAACCTGGGAGGCATAGTACAACACCCCAAGGTCAGTGACAGTGGGGTTCTACAATGCCTAGTGTGGAAGGACTTGACCAAACCCTCCAAAGGGAAGCAGGCATCTTAGGCCACTGCCACAAGGAGAGACATAAAGGAATAAATAATCTAACTGGATCCTTGCCTCCAGTGTTCTTCTGATGTGTCCCTTTTGTGGACCCCAACCAGAAGCCAGAGAGCCAGGAAGGTGGTGCCACAGTTGAAGCTCCTGGTGAATATTTGAGAAGGACAGATCTGCTGGGTTAGACAGATTAATTCACACATAAGCAATTTTCTTTGCAAATCCTGGCCTTATATATCCAATTTGATGTCAGATAGTTTGGAAGTTTAAGCAAAATATTAGGTCTCATTTCTTAATCTTTACTAATGCTTTGCCTCAGGAATTTATTTATTTATTTATTTTTTTTTAAAAGATTTTATTTATTTGACAGAGAGAAACACATTGAGAGAGGGAACACAAGCAGAGGGAGTGGTAGCGGGAGAAGCAGGCTTCCTGCAGAGCAGAGAGCCCGATGCGGGGCTTGATCCCAGGACCCTGGGATCTGACCTGGGCCGAAGGCAGACGCTTAACGACTGAGCCACCCAGACGCCCCAGGAATTTATTTTTTGTACATGTCCTGTGACTTAAACCCCTTTTTGATTAACTGAGATTCAAATACTGTTTCTCATGCATAATTCTCTGAATTAGTCACTCAAAAACACTCCATTTTTTTTTCAGATCTGGTACCCTAGGTTCTTCTTTGATTAATCTTCTAGTAACTATTGCCATCTTCTCTCCCAAATCCCTACCTTGTAATTCTGAGCCCAATACTTTGAATTTTAGCAAGTTGATACTAACCACAAGCCTAAGTGAGTTTTTGTATGCCACTTTCTTCATGACTTCCTGATGCCACATTCTTCCAAACTTCCTGTTATTCTTTCCTTTATTTTTCCTTTATTATTTTGTTTTAAAGTATAATTGTACCATGATTAATAACTGGAATAACAATAATATCAAGAATGACAAACATATGTGAATAGTAATAATGTACCAGTCAATATTTTAAATAATTTCAAGAATTATTTAAGAGTCCTACCTGACTTTTGCAGTAGTTACTGCTATTATCAGCAATTTACAGATGGGAAAATCAAGGCAGAGAGCATGCAAGTATCTTGCTGATCTCACAGCTGGAAAGTGGGAGAGAATGGGTATCAACCTCATAATTTGCACTTAAATCATCTTAATCATTGCACTGAATCATCACTCTTGGTAAAATGTTCTAACATCTTGGATGGAATTTTCTTCCACTTTTTATGGGTTCACTTCCAAAAGACTCTCATCCCTATCATGTTTACACTATAGGTATGATAAAGTTTGGTCTCAAAGTTTCTGCTTTTGTCTGCCCCAGCCCTCCTTCCCCTGCCACTGATAGACTCAAATCATCTTCTGGTAAATTACAAAATCTTAGAATTAACTAACAATAATTTCAAATAAACTTGGAAAATAGTGATGTGCAATGCTTGCTTTTTATAATTCTTTAATATCTAAGTCAAAATGAAGGGAAGTGATCAAAAAATAATTAAAACCTAGAACTGTCCAACAGATTTTCTCAACTTAAAGAGATACATTTGGGGATATTTTCTAGACTATGTACTAGTATTTAATGTAAATTTAAGTTAAAATTCATGTAAATTTAAAAAAAAAATGTTTGCCTTTGTAAATAAAGCTGCTGCTGCTGCTGCTGCTGCTGCTGCTGCTTCTTCTTCTTCTTCTTCTTCTTCTTCTTCTTCTTCTTCTTCTTCTTTTCTTTTTCGAGAGAAAGTGAGACCACAATTGGCGTGGGTGGTGAGAGGCAGAGAGAGGAGGAGAGAGAGAATCTCAAGCAGGCTCCACTCTCAGTGTGGAGCCTGATGCAGGGCTTGATCTCATGATGCTGAGATCATGACCTGAGCCAAAATCAAGAGCTGAACTCCTAACTGACTGAACTACCTAGGTGCCTCAATGCCCACCACTATTCTTATCAAGCATTTCAGCAGTCAAGAGAAATCATGATCATTTTTTCATATGCTTTGCCTGTTAGAATGAATATATGGAAGATTTCCCCCCATGTTGTCTTATTTTTAATATATCCAGTAAGAACGTGCTCAATATGGATGCTTATAGTACTTAATTCAGTTTATTTTCTAAAATTGTCAGCTGAAAGGTTTTTGGTCCCAAATATGATAATAAATTCAAAACAAGACAAAATAAAACACAAGTCCACCCTCTCTTTCTCAATGGTTATTATCTTTGTTCCCCTTCTAACTCCAGTTGAATTTTCAGTTTTCTCAAGATTAACTTCTCCTCTGGAAGATATTCAGTCTGATACTGATATTCTATATATAATTTCAAAAAGGTCTCTGTCTCTCTCTTCTTCTTCTCTTTTTCTTTGGCAGGTAAAGCACAGAGTTCCACCAACCAAATGGGACTTCATGAGGGGAAGAAGAAATAATGCTGTCTTTGGAACAATCAAATTGGTATGTGTGGTTTAAATGTGAAATTAAATCTGCCTTCTTGGTTTGATATCCCAGAGAGGAAAGAAGGAAAGAATTGAGGATTAAAAAAAGAAAAAAATCTAAAAAAAAAAAAAGAAAAAGAAAAAAATCTCAGATATGCCATCTTTTGCACAAAATAATCTAAATGGAATCCCAGACAAGGAAAAATGTAAATGGAAAGACATTTGTAGGTGCCTTTGTCACCTAAGGATGTACAAAAAATAAAATGCTACAAATACTTAAGTTTTTCCAAGATATGCTGTAGAGTGTTTCTAGTGATTCAGCGTTAATACCTGTTAGACTGCACAAAGTAATACCTAAAAGTTGCCAAAGAGAAATCTATAACAGTAGAATATAACACCAACTTGCTCTGTTCTAGGTGCCTGGAGCCCTTTATCTGTCTTCTGACTTTACCCCATCATTATGGGGTATGTTCTGGAACATGGTCGTCCAAGATGAACTCTTCCCATTCAATTATGGGTAGTGATAAAGAAAGAACTATTTTGGAAATTATATAAAAGCACTGCACCCCTAAAGGGTGAAAAGGAGTGTGACAATGATTTTCACAGTAATAATCCCAAACCAATAACATGAAACTGTTAAACATGTGAAAACTTTCAAGAAAAACATTGCTCATGAAAGTTGAGAATCTAAATGCAGTATGGCCTCAGTATTTAAAGACCTCAGAGCAGATCTGCCTCAGGAAGAGATTATATAAAACCAGTAAGAGATCAATTTTAAGCTTCCAGAGCTTAAGAAATGAATGTCAAAGAGAGGAAGGAAGGAAGGAAGGAAGGAAGGAAGGAAGGAAGGAAGGAAGGAAGGAAGGAAGGAAGGAAAATTGACCTAGAACTGAGGATTGTATTATAATGGAAAGATAAATAAAAAAAAAGAACTCCACTGACAATCCAATCAGAAATATGTTGCAGTAGCAGAGAAAAGTGAAAAAAAAAAAAGTGAGGTAAAAAATATAGAGAAGTGAAAATTAGAACATGAGCAATAAATATGAAAGGAGAAATTGATTCTGCATTGGCATAACTGTTATTTTGGAGAATGGAACCAATAAAACTTAAACATATACACAGAAGAAGAAAAATTATCATTAAAAGAAACGTGACTTGAATGAAGAAAGACTTGAATATATAGACTGAAAGAAGAGACTCTGACTCCTGGGAAACATGATTCCAGTAGATTAATATGAGCATAGATTTTTTTTTAATTTGCAAGAAATCATCAATAAAGAATTCTCTGAGCAATCGGGCCAGAAAATACACACATAGAGAAATACTTAAAAAGGAAATATCATACTAGGTTTAGATTTCTTCAGGTCAGCAGTCAGTGATAGAACATAGTGGAGCAAATTTTTTTAAATCTCAGAAGCAGAAAAATTACACAGATTTTTATTTTCAGTTAAAATCCCATCCAAGGTGAAAAGTAACAGAAGATATGTTCAAATATGCAAAACTGAATGAATTAGATGTACTCCACTGGTTCTTAAGAAAAATTACCAGGAGAAAAAATTAGACAACAAAAAGAATTAACAGTAAATAATGGCATGTGTAGTAATCAGCAAAGAAAAAAAAAACAACAACACAAAATTCTAAGCATACCAATTAGTTTGGAACAAAGTGAGAAATTGGATGCTCTAATATAACTTTTCTGTAACTGTATGTATATATGTATATATCATATTCTCTATTTCATCTGTATATTCACGCATAAAAAGAAAAATAATAAAAGTACCAGAGAGAAAAATCTGTCCTCATGATTAATGTTGAAACACAGTAATAGATGGAACAGGGCAAGGTGATGACTGTCATTATTATTTAACATTATAGAAGTGTCACCTAATTCTCTGACTCAATTTATAACGTTATAAAAATTGAGAAGGATGGAAAACATTATCACAACAGATAAAATCTGAAATATGCCCATTTGACTTACAAGAATTCAACATCATAAAGGATTACTTTCCATATTTTCTTTTACTGCTGGGAGGCATTTCTTTGCAAGACCAAGCTCAGTCAGATTTCCCATGGCTCAGGAGCAGCTAAGCAAAGAAAGGAGATCAGCTAGGCAGTTACCTTCTCAGGTGAGTAGCTAACACCATGGCATTCGGGTGTTCTTTCAGCCTCCTCTAGTTTCGTCAGTGGAGAGTAGTGCAATTTTATGCATCATTTGCTTTGCTAATATTGATTTATTTTTGTCTATTCGTTTGTATTTTTTTACATAAAAATTTCAATTACATGGACTATCGCATGATTTTTTTGTTAACTACTGAAGAAATGTATACCCATAATGTCACTTATACTTAATGTTCTAATGATGATAATTGACCCAGATGTGTTTTTCCAGGAACAAATTGCTATTTTAAGTAAGGGGTAGATTAGATGCACATATGGATAATCGTATACTCGTCAAACCTAAGATGATAAAATAAAAAAAAGAATTCAATTAAGGGGCAAGTTACATAATTGTTAGGCAAAATTCAATAGTTTCCTCCATTAGAACATCTTTTAGGAAACATCACGGAAGAAATATTTGTATTAATAATAGTGACAGGAGAATAACATGTCTATAAATAAACTTAATATTAATGGGAAACATTTAACCTTTGAGAGATGATTGTCATGAATAATGTGATGATCTGCCTGGATGCCCCCTTCAGGGCCAACACATCAATTTCACTTACTGCTAAAAATATCAGCAGCTGAATATTCACACCTGAGCCTCTCACTGCCACTTGTCCCTGGCCACAGGGAAATGTCTCCCCAAGGTTACACCTCCTTCCAGGGCTCTGCCCACAGTCACTGACTATAGAGGAGAGAAAAGAAGTTTTCCCCAACTCCCTGAGGGACCCTGGCTGGGTCTGAATGTCACATGAACACAGACAGATTCATAAGAGAAAGGCATACAGATTTCACGGACTTTTTACATAACATGGGAGTTTTCACAACTGGATGAAAACCTGAAGAAGTGATCAGAGCAGGAAGACAAAGAAACAATCAGTTTGGGAAGAACTGACAAGACGCAGGGGTTGGGGTTAGGGATCCTAAATGGTGAGGAAGTAACTAAGAAGGTACAGTTGGTTTAACAAAGTTAAATGGAATCTCTGTCCCGAATTCCTTGTCTCTAGAGATAACAATGTCTTCCTTTCTCTTGATACAGGGAAGAAATTTTTCACATTGGGGATTTCTCTCCTGCTTTCAGGGAAGAAGGGCAAGTGTAGAGGGACATCAGAGGGGCCTTCCTGCTTTTGCCGTTTTCTCAAACCCCTCCAGCTTAAACTATTCTATATACCAACATGCCATATGATCGCATGTGCTGAACTCCATCACCTGGCTGATATGAAAATATGACGGACTTGTCTTCTTGCCTCAGCTGGGGATAATTATAAAGGGCCATCCCAGCTTGATAGCACCTTGCAGAATTAGCTACGGCCTTACTTACAAATACACGTTGAGTCCAATTTCCTTTGGCCTAATGCTGCCTTTCGCTTATGCCTTTTCTGTTGCCCTCTTAGGCATACTTGGAATTGGCCTTTCCCTGTACTCTTAGGTTGAAGCTGTGAGTGTAAACAGAGGAAGCAGAAGCTTTAATTCCAGGTGATCTTTCCAGGTGTTCTGCCTTAGCATCGTCTGAGCTTACTAGAAGAGACCTACATTCAGAGCTTGTCGCATGCTTGCCTTGATCAATAAAGGCATTTCTTTTTCCTCTTTTGCCATTTCTCCTTCATAGAGAGACCCACCTGAGGGGACCCAGGATCCCCAGTGCGATCCTGAATTCTGAACACACATGAATGAGTTTATATAGACATGAATAAGTATAACCTTAGTGTCTTCACATTCATAAACATTTCAGAATCTCTATTCTTTGAGTGTCCAAATAAAATAAGTTCCACATATGTCTGACAAGATCTGGGAAGTGTTTATGTCGGATACATTTCCTACGGCAGAATGAAGAATTTTGGTGCTGTTGCACAGACGAGAAAGCAATACATTCTGCTTTGGGAATAGTGAATCGCAAAAAGAAACACATAAATTAGGTCTTCGAAGGAATGTAGAAGAATAAACAAAGTTTCACATTGGCTTTTCTACTTAGAAACCTCAATTTACATCTCATAGGCAAAAGGAAAACCACACTTTTATTTCAAATTCCAGACAACTACAGATTTTCATAATATGGGGACAAGGCAATTTAATTGTGGCGAAGAGGTTTTAACCTAACTTTTAAGTAAATATAAAATGATTAAAATATATGAATATTATTTATGAACTCTCACTGACTTCATTTTTGTCACATGTAAAAGAAGGTAATATGCAACCTTTGTAAATCTTATATTAGTTAATAGATCAAAATAAGAAATTGAGAAATGTATGCAAAAGCATTAAAATGTAGTTTATGAAAAATCAAAGTATTATTGATATTGCCTCAAAGATTTATTGTTATTGACACTATCACCATTCCAAAATATTTATAACCTGCTGCAAAATATTGAGATATCAATAACTTAAAAAAAAGAAAAAAATTAAAAGACTGCAAGTTCCTTGAGGATAAAGATGGTCTTACTTCTCTTCATAGTCACTGTGTATTACACAATGGATAGAGTAAATTAGTTCTTGACTGGCTATGGTGTTAGCCAAGGTTCTTTAGAGAAATAGAACCAACAGAATATATACAGATGAAGCATTATTATGAGCAATTGATTCATGTGATTATGGAGATTGAGAATTCCCACAATCTGCTGTCTGCAAACCGGAGTCCCAGGAAATTCAGTCTGAGTCAAAGGGCGTGTGAACCATAGGAGCTGATGGAGAGCAACAGAAGATTAAATGCGATGTCCCTGCTTAATCAGTGAGGCAGGAAAATAGGGATGAACCTCTCTTTCCTCTGCCTTTTATTCTATTCAGGCCTTCATTGGTTTGTAGGATGTCTAATCACTTTGGGGAGAGCAATCTACAATGTTTAATGTGGGCATCCATGCCTCAATCAAGTTCACATACAGAATTAACCATCAGCTATAATAATGCTAACAAATCAGATAGATAGGGATAGATGGATGGATATTTATGTAGAAATATATTTTAGAAGTGATATGATGTAAACAAAAAATAGTTTTAATATATAATACTATATAAAGTTATAAATCATTTTATTTTGAAGATTTTATAAATAACAGCAGTTGTGAAATGTTTTGAGTGTTATTTTCAGTTTTGAATACATTGTTTTTAAAGCTAATCTGAAAATATGTAATATCTATATGTGCTTCTGTTTGCACTGCTACATTTAATATAGTTGCTCAAGAGTATTTTACATCTTTAATACATTGTACTCTGTCTGACCACAGTGAGCATTATGATTTATAACACATTTTAAAATGTATTTTAATTAGATAAACAGTGAATAATTGAAGGAACCAGATCAGCCTGAAGTATATTCTTTCAGTTCTCTTAATGAAACTATAGGAACCTAAAAATACCAAGGCTTTATAATCAAGATTAAATCATTCGTATTGAATTTATATTGTATGTGAGGCATTAAATAAAATGTGCCTCTGTCTCGTGAAGACAGATTATCACAACCAGTGCATTTCCAGATGAGAGCTAGAAACTTTGGAAATAAATTTAATACTTTCAAGTCACTCTTTGTATAGTATCCTGGTGTTCCAGTTGATAAAAATGTTAAATGTGTCTCAGGGTAAGATCTGAAAAACTAAGTGACTTCGATTCTTTAAACAGAGATATGTTGAGGGCCCACGTCATGTCTGGCCCTGCACTGGACATGGGACACACCAACTGCGAAAAGTGCACTTGTACCACATGCATTCACGAAGCCAGTGCAACAATGCACTCATCGAAATATTGCAATTCAAATTGATTTGATATTTGTCTAGATATAGAGGAATACACATGTCAGCAGGGGCATAATTTCATTCATAGTTGTTTTAGCCTATTAAAGCATTCAGTGAAACATGTCTTTGGCTGCAGGAAAAAAAAAAATCCAGGTAATATAACTGATTATTTACTAATGAAAACATTCCAAAGAATTTGGTTTTGAAACTGGGAATGATCAATAATTGACCAGGATTATGATTCAGTCTTGCTCGTTACCTGTAGATTGACAGAAGTCCAGATACTGCTCAGATCATAGCATGAAGCGTGTGTTCAGGGAACCAGATTCATGGGCCCCTTTATTCTGTGACTTGATACGTACATCAAGCCTTCAAATTAATGACAATATTCGTAACATCTGTGTTTTGCCTATTCAACTGTTCTTTTGCCTGCACATCCCCACTTCCTTCCATCCTCCCCTTGAAGTATGGATGCTGCGATTGTGCAAACAATATTTCTCCTTTGGCAGTTCATTCCCTACTGGATTTTGCTAATACAGGTCCCTAGAGGAAGACGTGAAGGGAAGAGGCAAGAGAAAGGACTTACTCCTTCTGTTGAACTGTTCCTATCAATGTCCTCTTAACAGTGATTCTTCACTCTATACTAAGCAATTTGCCTAGTTTTCACCATTTTTTTTCAACTATCCCCAAACCAGCCTCCTGGTAACCCTCAGAGACCATCTGGGTAGTGGCCTTACTCAAAGGTAGGAATCCCAGTTTCAAATAAGCCCAGGTCCAAGTCTCTGACACACCAGCCACAGATAGGTTATTTCTCATCTTCAGGGATCTGAGATCTCTTCTGGGTGCTCTCCTGGAAGGTTCTAGGCTGAATGAACCCCGACCTCTGACCTTTCTTCACAAAACCCTAGAGACAGCAGCAACTTCCTGCAAATATAATTTCTGCTTTGCCTGTTTTCCCTCTCTGCCTTCAATTCTGTCCTTCAATTACTGTTTAATTTCTTATATTAATTTTCCAGTTAAAATAATTAGTATGATATG
>JAQQSY010004502.1:0-12271 GCA_028646535.1 Procyon lotor
GGTCCCTGTCCTCAAGGAGATGGCTCTAGTTGTCCTGATTTTTAGACAGCTTTCCGAAGGAGGTGGTTCTCTTCTGCAGCAGTGTGGGAAGAAAATCTGCCAGATTTGGACCAGAATGGCCACAATTTAGGTCAGAGCTTGATACTTAGAAGAAAGAAGCAATCATAGTTTGAACAGCTGCCTTGAGGCCCACTGTAGGGCTTCAGAGTCCTGGGGGGCCATCCCCCCTCCTTCCCACCCCAAGGGGACAGAGGCGGGTGGCCACTGAGTGGAAGGAACAGGACCTGGGGACCTTCCTGGCTGTGGATTCACATACATGTTACTGCTTTCTATGTGTGTTGAATGAGAAATCGTGTGTTGGCCAAATGAGTCCTAGAAAACACATTCTGGAGGAGATGGTTCTACATGGGAGTTGAACCTTCTGCCTGATTCATCTCAGACAGATGTCCTCAAGACGTGCCATCACTGGCTGTACTGCAGAGGAGACCGACTGGCTATTTAAACTCCGTCTCAGCAGTCTCTGTGTAGAATGGCAAGATGATACTACACTAGTCCGGGCAAATCTCCCCCGATGACAGACCCTGCGAAGGGAGCCCACTGCACAGGACACACTGTCTTGGCCACCTGATTTACCCGTGTCACAGGAAGGAGTCTGGGGTCCCCCCGCCACTTTCTGGCAGACTGCCCAAACAGCATTACCCACTGCTGTTTTTTGATTTAGAAACACGAAAGCTGGCCCTCACCAAGATTTTGACATCAAGTATTAAAGTGACTCATTCTTTCATTTCCCAGCCCTCTGACAAAAGGGGCCTGCACTTGAAATTCCTTTTTAGACTTTAGTGGAAGTCAACTCATAATCTGAACAAGTAGCTAACGTAGGTTCTTGATCAAGTTTATCTAATGACTCTTCAGTTTTTTTTATGTCTTTCTTTTTTTTGCTCCTTTTAGCTTTGGGTAAAGCATGACCTTCTAGATTTCTCTTGTTCCTGAGCAAAGAAAAAAAAAAAAATCACCCTTAAATCCTTTGGATTATATCTGACAATCTTTAGGGTGTTGTTTCTTTCCCAGAATGAATCATCTAAAAGAAGTAAGATTGGCCCAACAAATGTAATTTGATGACAGCCTATAATAACGTTGTTTAAGCACCTAATCTAAGCAGCTAATCTCCAAAGATTGGTCCCCGCCCCACGTCTACACAGGCACACACACAGACAAGCACACAATTGAAGTCATTATATTTGTAGCTTTAAGGCCAGATCCAGGTGTTTCTGAGCACTAATGTGTGTATTTTTACACCAAAAACAACTAATCTGTATATTAGAAGAAAACTTTGGGGTACCTGGCTGGCTCAGTTGGTGGACCATATAAGTTTTGATCTTGGAGCCATGAGTTCGAGCTCCATGTTGGATGCAGAGATTACTTAAAGATAAAAGATAAAAAGAAAATTTACCAAGTGGGGAATAAGAAGTCACCACTAAACTTGGATATAATTAAGTTGTTGAAAACCTCAAATGCACTGGACCTTATTTGATGGATTGCTTGCATTCTGCAACGCTCTCCCCTATTTTATAGCTGTAACTATTGTGGGATTTATTCTCTTTTTTAAAGATTTTATTTATTTATTTGAGGGAGGGAGAGAGTACACAACTGGGGGGAGGGGCTGGGGGAGAGGGAGAAGCAGATTTCCTGATGAGCAGCGAGTCTGATATGGGGCTTGATCCTGGGACCCTGAGATCGTGACCTGAGCCGAAGGCGGATGCTTAATGGACTGAGCCGCCCAGGCCCCCGCTATTTTTTGTTTGTTGTTTTTTTTGGGGGGGGGGATTTATTTATCATTAAAATGGCAAAGTTTCACTGATCACTATGTCTGCCAAAATGTCTCCACCTTGTACGGACAGTTTATAATAAAGACAGTGCCGTCTGCTTATCTGAGCCATCTCCATCTTTGAGTTTTACATAAATTGTGGCAGCTCCTTGCCCTGCCTCTCCTGATCCCAGCATCCCGGAGCTAGGCAGTTACCCTGTGTCTCAGGGTCTTGGCTGACTGTGGCCTTGCAGTGACCTTCTGTTTACATAACACAGAAGCCAGCACGTCCCCCCTCGGCAGTCCATCCCGTGAAACGTTCTGTTTGGAAAGTAAGTGTTTTAAAATGTGGTTTCTGGTTTGGTTTTTATAAATTTTTTTAATATTTTACTTATGTATTTATTTGCAAGAGAGCACGCCTGTATGCAGCGGGTGGAGAGACAGAGTGAGAGAGAGAGAATTTTCAAGCAGACTTGTGCTGAGCGCAGCGCCCAATAGGGGGCTCGATCTCTCGACCCTGAGATAATGACCTGAGCTGAAGTCGGGAGTCAGACGCTCAACAGATTGAGCCATCTGGGCACCCCTGGTTTCTGTTTGTATAGCTTAGACTGATGGCACTTACATTTCACATGCAAAGGAGGGAGAGAAATTTTATTTGTTGAGTGCCTTTTGGTTTAGTCCTCAGAGCAGTCCTCTGAGTTGGATATTATCATCGCCCTTTCTCAGTGTGTGGCTCCTCGGTGCTTGCATGGCCAGTCAATGGTAGACCTACATCCACACCTAGGCTGGTCAGACTGCAGAGACTGTGCTCTTTGCTCTACCCTGCTCTGCCTTCTCTTGAATCCGAAAACTCGAAGGAATGATGGAAGGTGACCCAGATCTACCACACGCACACACAAATAAATAAAAATCTTCAAGATCAGAGAACTTGGGGCGCCTGGGTGGCTCAGCCGTTAAGCGTCTGCCTTCGGCTCAGGTCATGATCCCAGGGTCCTGGGATCGAGCCCCGCATCGGGCTCCCTGCTTGGCGGGGAGCCTGCTTCTCCCGCTACCATTCCCTCTGCTTGTGTTCCCTCTCTTGCTGTGTTTCTCTCTGTCAAGTAAATAAAATCTTTAAAAAAAAAAAGATCAGAGAACTTGTTCAGGGTTATCAAAGGAAATAATTAGGGGAAAGGAGTTCCTCCATTCCAGTTAAGCTACGAGAGTGGTCCATAAGTTTTATCTTCCATTGAACCATTCATTTTACCCAAGTATTAAACCAAGTGACATTCCTCTGTTTAACTTTGATAAGTGAATCATGTTCCTTTGAAAATAACTTTTGTAGTTCATGCTCTAAAAAGAGAACCACCCCTACACTTTTGGAAATTATTCCTTTTAATGGCAGTAAAAACCTTTGGCTTTCATAGGCATCAGCCGCAGAGATGTTCGCTGATGAGCACCTGGTGACTTTCTCAAAATTAGTATCGGGAATAACAATGGGAACAGACAAGTAACGCCATGTTTTTGGTACATTTAGTTGAAAACTTAAGACTCTTCACATGCAGGTAATAAGCAAATTAGAGCGAATGAAAATCATCAAAATATACTATTCAAAGTTGTATGTTTACCCTTCCTGCTGAGTTAGCTGCTCCTTGGAAACTTCTGACTTCCCCTGGACTAGCATTGCCTCCAAAGCAATTTACAGCCCACACTCTTACAATGTACAGCCCACACTCTTACAATGTACAGCCCACACTCACAGCCCACACTTTTAATATTGTTCTTTTAGAGTCACACTTCACACGGACTAAAATATTTTTAACTTGATAATTATTTAAAAAATGGACCCGTAACGTTTTTGGTTTTTTTTTTTTTCTGAATTAAAAACGATCCTCAAGACACATTTACCATGATTGAAAATGGTAAAGGTAAAGAAAAACCCCAAACACACCTGCCCTGCTAAGTTTCACGGTGGGGACCGACAGATGTTTTGCTGTGTCAGCACTGTTGAACTACACAGGTACATAATCTAAATCTTCCTAAAATGAACTATTTGAAGGAGATTACACATAGCTGGATGCGTATGCTCTGGTCAGGTTTTTAAAGAATAATATTTAAAAATTGTAACATATATGTAACACAACATTTGTCATCTTAACCATTTTTAAAAAAGATTTTATTTATTTATTTGACAGAGAGAGAGAGCACAGCAAGACGGAGAGGGAGAAGCAGGCTTCCTACTGAGCAGGGAGCCTGACGTGGGGCTTGATCCCAGGACCCTGAGACCATGACCTGAGCCGAAGCAGAGGCTTAACTGACTGAGCCACCCAGGCGCCCCCATCTTAAGCATTTTTTTTTTTTAATATTTTATTTATTTGACAGACAGAGATCACAAATAGGCAGAGAGGCAGGCAGAGAGAGAGGGGGAAGCAGGCTCCCCGCTGAGCAGAGAGCCCGATGTGGGGCTTGATCCCGGGACCCTGAGATCATGACCTGAGCTGAAGGCAGAGGCTTTAACCCACTGAGCCACCCAGGTGCCCCATCTTAAGCATTTTTAAGTGTATGGTTCAGTGGCACTGAGTACGTTTATGTTGTTGGGCAACTGTCATTGCCATCAAGCCACAGAGCTCTCTTTGTCTTGCAAAACTGAAACTCTACACCCATTAAAGAAGAAATCCCCATTCCACCTGCCCGCATCCCTGGGCAACCACCATCTCTGTCCCCATGCATTTACTACTCCAGGTGTCCGGTCAGTTGTGTTTTGTTTTGTTTTTAAAGTGTTGCTTTCATTACTTTCTCATTGAACTCCTACATCATTTCCCAAGACAAACCTAATACGACTTACATTCGTGGGATCTAACTACATAGAAGTTTTGCCTGAATTTTGCCTTCTTTCAAGAAAGGAAAATGATAAAATGGGTTCATACCCATACTTGGGGGCATGAATGACTCAGTTCGTAACCTATACCTTTGTAGCAACAGATGAAATACATGGCAACTTAAACTCAGGAGTACTTCCGTTGTCACTCCACAGAAAAAGTGCATTTTGTTCAGAATCCTTCCTAAGGCAGGAAAAAGGACCAGTGCATTTTGGAAGTATTTCAAACCAACAGGATTGGCATGGACAAATGTTCTTCTGTTAAAGCAAAAGATAAAATATTTGATTAATGAGAATGCTTTATTCCTGTACTGGGTAGAAATAGACATTAATTGGACCCTTTCTCTGAAGAAGTAGAAAATTTATAAATGTTTAATGCAGGAGAAAAATAATTTGTCGGTATGATGGGTTATTGATGAATAAACTTTGTAACATTTTCTTTCTTGTCAATTTTCTTAGTGATGTCTGTAGCTAGTTTTCAACTGACCAGCCAACAGCCTGGATTTCATTAGATTTTATAGGACGATGGTCTTGTGGCTCTTAGAGAGGAGTCTGTTCTATGCTATCCAGGAAAGTAGTGGGATCTAATACAATGTTGGTCCTCAATTTCTTTTTTTAAAATTTTATTTATTTACTTGACAGGAAGAGGGAGATCACAAGTAGGCAGAGAGGCAGGCAGAGAGAGAGGGAAGCAGGCTCCCTGCTGAGCAGAGAACCCGATCTGGGGCTCGATCCCCGGACTCTGAGATCATGACCTGCGCCGAAGGCAGAGGCCTTAACCCACTGAGCCACCCAGGTGCCCCTGGGCCTCAATTTCTATCCAGTCTGAGAAGCATGTGCCTGAACACCTTATAGGCATATTTAGCCTCTAATGCACCTGCACTGTGAAGCCTCAGAAGACATCATTCTCATTAAACCAGTTATCGGCGGTTAAAATAGAGAAACAAGACTGGATAGATGTTTGAGAGAGCTAAATTTGTAATCGCCTACTTGTCTGGACAGGTAGTTGTGAAGACAGGGGTTACCACTAATGACTTGAGCCCATGGGCAGGTCCTTTGATATGTTGAGTTTCCTATGGTTAGCACCTGATGATGTGGTCCTCCATCCAGAACGTTCTGCAAGTTTGTCCTGATCTAAAACAACAATGATGCTGATAAAAAACCCCAAATCCAAAAAATGGACATGATCCTTGATATCCACGCACATCGATCATCATTGTGGAGAAGTTCAAGCCTCCATAAAAGCAATGTGTTGGGTAAAAGTGGTTTTCTCCAAACTTAGACGATGCCATGCAAGTAGACCATTGTTTTGCTCAATGAGACACAGGTTTAAGGATATGAAATGGAGTTATTCAATCCTTCCTCCTTAAAGTGCAAAGAGTTTGAGAACTAGAATTGCATTTAATTATCGGGGTACAGATTGTACCATGCGAGCTGGAAACCCCAAACCTGTTCCGGGGAAAGGCCATGATGAATGCTCGTTTTTTTTACACGATGTTTTGCGGCTCATAAAGAGGCATCGTGTCCAAAATGAAAAAAACCTTTAGAGTCAAGATTTAATAGCTCACCTCTTTTGGACTGTGGTTGGTGGAAACTTGGACACAGCTGAGTGTAATTATGTTTTTCAGCGGCGTGACTTATGGTGCTGCAGATAGGGGTGTGCTTCGAGATTCCTTGCCAAGATCTGGCTGAAAAGGAGCTTGGTGGTGGTTTTAAAAAAAAAAAAAAGAAAAGAAAAAAAATAGTAATTAGGCTATTAGTTGTCCAAATGGAATAATCCCCTTACACCTTTTCAAGAAAAACATTTCCAAAAGGGTCAGGTGTATTTGAGATTAGCCATTATTTACATAGGTGCTCAGCCTTTTACCCGGGCTTCCTTAGGAGTTGGTTCTTTTTAAAAAGATGTTGGTTATGTGTGTCAGAAACTGTCTTATTTTTTTTTAAAGGGGTTCAGTACTGGTTCTCAGATCAAAAGTAGCCAAGCCCCTGGGGTCCCAGAAGCTTCCTCGTAGATTCATGCATTTTTCATCTGCACTAAGGGCTATGCTCTGGGTTGTTCTGGCCTTCAGACCGGCCCTTCTGTGGACCTGCAGAGAGAACTGCCCAAGGGCCTCACCCGCCTCCATTTTATTTTATTTTATTTTATTTTATTTTATTTTATT
The DNA here is from genome assembly GCA_028646535.1 of Procyon lotor. NCBI lineage: Eukaryota > Metazoa > Chordata > Mammalia > Carnivora > Procyonidae > Procyon > Procyon lotor. The sequence continues at coordinate 6,824 of JAQQSY010004502.1, forward strand.
TTATTTATTTATTTTTAAAGATTTTATTTATTTGACAGAGAGAGAGAGATCACAAGTAGGCAAAGAGGCAGGCAGAGAGAGAGGAGGAAGCAGGCTCCCTGCTGAGCAGAGAGCCCGATGCGGGGCTCGATCCCAGGACCCTGAGATCTTGACCTGAGCTGAAGGCAGAGGCTTTAACCCACTGAGCCACCCAAGCGCCCCAACCCGCCTCCATTTTAGAGGAAAGTTAAGAACAAAGTAAAAAGAGGCAGGGGGAAGTGGTGGCCAGGGATAAATGGACTGTGGTTCCAGGGCTGGAGTCCAGGCCTCTGTTGTAGCCCCAGGGCTCAGGATCCATCCCACCCCCAGAAAGTGCACCCAGGGAGTCGTGCACCCCAGGTGTACCCCGGACTCCTGGCCGCCAGCCCTCCCACACTCCCTGTGGCACACCTTTTGGGTGTGTCTCCTCTTTAAGCTGGATGATCAGCTTTTTTTCTGCCTTTTGTTGGAGCTTTTTGAATTGCAAATCAACCACGCCTTACAATGTTTACGTTTTAAGTCCTGGTAATCGCTCCACCCCTCATAGGGGTATCACCCTGGAGAAAAAGGGGTAATTGCTTACAAATGTGATTTTCATTTTTCTCTACCCTTTCATTGATCTATTTATTTGTGTATTTTTTAAAGATTTTATTTATTATTCGACAGAGACACAGCAAGAGAGGGAACACAAGCGGGGGGAGTGCGAGAAGCAGACTTCCTGCTGAGCAGAGTGGCTCCCCTCTACCCTTTCATTTAATGAGACACCTTGGCATTTTATCTCCTTGAACCCAAATACTTAGGTTGCTTTATGCCGGGGTTTCTGGTTTAGAGGGGTGCAGTATAGCGAGGAGTAAGAACGTGACCTTAGAAGAAGGAGCTGAGTCCCTGCCGTGAGATAGCTATGAACTGATTTAGGAAGACTCATTTTCTGGTGCCTCAGTTTCCCCATTTTTCCCGCTTCTATTAGGGGCTGATCACTGGAGGTGGGGCTCTTACTTGGCAAATGTTTTAAGGGGTGATAATTGTCCATGCATCGATGCTGCATGAACTCTTGGTAATTATACATTCCCTGAGCTATGCAGAAAATGATCTTGTCTCATGTTTTAAATACCTTTATATTAGAGGACCAGCTAGTACAATAGACATTTTGGAGTCTCCTTTCCGAATGGCCTGGAAGGGAAGGGAATCCTGAGGTATCCACTGGATCTTAGTTTGGCCAGTGGAAATGTTATGTCATAGTAACAGATGCTATAGGATTAGTTGTATTTCCAAGTCTGCATGGGGCTATAAATTGCTTCTTAAACTTTTTATTCCCCAACACCATGATGTTTATGTTGCTATGGTGGTGTGTCTCTTGCTTGGGTGTCAAGATTGCCATTGAAAATAGATGGGCCAAAATAACAGCCTAACAGGTGGCTGTGCTTTGTGATGCTGTTTGTAAAGCTATTTTACAGAGAGGTCCAGTACAAGTAAATCAGACAACTGTGTCCTTTACTGTATTTTATATCTTAGCCACACTTTTTTTTTTAACATATTGCTCCCCTTTCTATTTTATATATAGATTTTCTCTCTTTCCAGCAGTGCCATACCAATTTTCTGTAGTAACACAAGGAAAAATTTCAGCTCGTTTTATCTGGTGGTGGATGTCCTTTCTTTATTTGTGTAATTGGAGCCCTCCTCCTAAAAATAACCCTTCTTTTCTTAATGTGATTCTTTTTATAGCTGATGTACTCTTTATTTAAACGGAAGACCTCTTTTGAACGCCATTTACATACACACATGTATGTGTACATATTATATCCATATAAGCCAATTATGGATCTATTTCCTTGTAGGGTGTAATCCTTAGTGAATTTGGTAGTAGAAATTGTTTCTATTGACCTGTCCTTAAGCTTTCACCTGCTATTAAATAATCCTTTTCTTTTGGGATAAAATCGTAGAAAGAACTCTACCGTTGAAACAGTTCAGCTTCCTGCCCACTGTAAGAATCTTTCCTGGAATAATCGTGCATGGCGATCATCTTGCCTTTTAGCTTAAATACCAGCATGGCAAGATCCTCACTCTTTGGGGGGGTGACCTCAGAAGCCACGATTGCCCTGTGAGCGTCCATCTCGATGCAGTAGAAGGTCCTGTCTTATGTTTCGTTGCTGTCTGCCTCCCTGAACTTTAATGGCTATTATTCCTTTCCCTCTCTGTAGTGACACCAATACCAGCCACTTCCCCATGCTGGCTCTTTAAATATTTAAAGAAACCTGTAATGTCCTTAGGTTTTCTTTCTACTGGCCCAACATCCACAATTCTCTCAATGACTCACGTTAGGAAGTGGTTTCCGGATTCCCTCATCATTTCCATGGTTCTCCTTTGTTCCTGCCATTAAAAAAAATACTGAACACCATGCTCTAACTTTCAGTAAAGGGTCAGATAGACACACTGCAGACTTGCAGGCCATCCCGTGCCCATCAGAACCACTCACCTCTGGCCTGTAAGACAAAAGCAGGCAAAGACAGTTACGTGAATGAATGGGCGGGGCTCTTTTCGGGTAACATTTTATTTATGGGTACCGAAATGTGAATTTCATATAATTTTCACATGTCACACGATATTATTCTAATTTTGATTTATTTCAAGCACTGAAACATGCAAAACCCATTGTAGCTCAAGGACCATACAGTAACAGGCATGGGCCGGGTTTGGCCCAAGACGTTGGGGGACAGGCAGCACCTGAGGCTCTGCTGATGCTTTAGCATGAGCATCGCCATTTTCAGAAGCTGCGTCAAGCTGGGGGCTGCTTCTAACAAGGTGATCAGCTCCCTGAAGTCTGGCAGTCTCAGTCTCTGTACCCGGGGGGGTGTGTGTGTGTGTGTGTGTGTGTGCTCTATAAAAACAAGCAGCCTTATAGCAACAACAGTGATTACCATAGGACTTTGAAATGTAAATGTGATGAATGGCATCTGCTGATTTTGAGTTGGACAAGATGTTTTTGATTCTTGCTTCTGTTATTTACCGGGTACGTGAATTCTCTTATCTTAGTGGCAGATGTAATAAGCATGCCTTTCCGTCTTTATCCAAGCCTCCAACTTTTTGGTAACAACCAAATCACAAAATAGAGGTCATAACTCTTTAGCTTGGTGGCAGAAACCAGGAGGCATTTGGGCATAGAAATGAAGCCCCCAATTCTATTTTCCTAAGCTTAAGAGTGAATCATTTTCGAGGCGCCTGGGTGGCTCAGTGGGTTAAAGCCTCTGCCTTCGGCTCAGGTCATGATCTCAGGGTCCTGGGATCGAGCCCCACATCTGGCTCTCTGCTCAGCAGGGAGCCTGCTTCCCCCTCTCTCTGCCTGCCCCTTTGCCTGCTTGTGATCTCTCTCTCTCTCTCTGTCAAATAAATAAATAAAATCTTAAAAAAAAAATAATGAATCATTCTCTACTTCCTCATTAGCTTTAATTTTTAAAAAACTGGTTCTTGGGTGTGGTGCATGAACAATTAATCTTGTAACACTGAAAAAATAAAACAAACATTTGGGGGAAAAAAACTGGTTCTCATTAGTTGTTCTGTGAAACTGTTTAACTGAGATTATAATTTAGATGCAGAGGAGAAAATTTAGTAAATGGTGAAGCCAATTTTTTTTTTAGTGTATAAACATTTAATTAAAATTATATGTTTGTTTATGTGGGCATTTACTTAACAAGGCTTTGCTTTCACAGGGGAAGGGAAAACACAGTGGGCCAACATTTGTGGAACATTCTAGTGTGCCAGGAGCATTATGTTAATTATCTAATTTCATCCTTACAGTCATCATCTAAGGTGGATCCTATTATCTTCATTTTACAGATGTGTAAATTGAGGCTCATGGGATTTGTTAGTCACCCAGAGAGTCAATGGCAGAGCTGGATTCAAACGCAGGGCTCTTTCCCATTAATTCCATCTGTTTTCTCCAATAGCACCATTGGCTTTCTCTAGCCAGAGAAGTTGACATTTGGTCATTAGCAAGTTAGTTAGTTTTATCGGTATATAGACCATTGATCCTAAAATGGAAATGTATTCCTGACTTATTTACTGGAATGATACATTTTGCAGTGTATATCCCAGAAACTGTGTTATAAAATGAGAATATTGACCTCCTTCTTGGGAAGAGAGTTAAAGATCAAGTTAAAAACTATTTGCTTTTGCCATTCTTTGGTAAAACTGGAAACATAGATACAATTTTAGATTATCTTAAAGCTATTTTAAATCTTGAGGGAAATCTTGATTGTTTTTAGAAAGCTATATTTATCTAGACTGTATCTTGCAACAAGGCACTTTAAGATGTCATTATATGAATATTCAAGAACTAATAGAGCCTAGATAAGAATGCATGATAATCTAAAGATACTGTTTAAAACAGAGCTTTAAAAATACATTCCTTCAAGTGAAAAGGGAAATCTCGTAAATATGTTTTTTATAATTCACTATGCATTCTAATTCCACTTATCTCCTGAGTCTTTAAAAGCAGATTTATAAAAGGGACATGAAACAGATTTTCAGAATAAAACTCTGAAGCCCAGGAAGTAAGGTGTACTTAATATTTTAATCATGTGAAATGGATTCCTTCATCATAGCCAGGGCTGGGAAGGACAAAACTTTTGCTGAGATTATTCTATGAGGGAGAAATGAGGCTGTGGGTTTTAGGAGCTGGTGGTCACTCGTGCTTACATTATGAGCTCCACCGAGGGTCATGATTGTCCTTCTTTAACTCCCTACTGGTCACTTTTTCTTTTCTTTTCTTTTCTTTTCTTTTCTTTTCTTTTCTTTTCTTTTCTTTTCTTTTCTTTTCTTTTCTTTTCTTTTCTTTTCTTTTCTTTCCCCCCTTCCTTCCTTCCTTCCTTCCTTCCTTCCTTCCTTCCTTCCTTCCTTCCTTCCTTCCTTCCTTCTTTCTAAAAAAAACCAATTAATTAATTAATTTGGGGTGGGGGGAGAGAGAGAGTGTGAGCAAGTATAGTGGGGAGGGGCAGAGGGAGAGGGAGGGAGAAATCCAAGCAGACTCCGCACCGAGTGGGGAGCCCGATGCAGGGCTTGATCTCATGACCCTGAGATCATAACCTGAGCCAAAACCAAGAGTCCAATGCTCAACCGACTGTGCCCCCCAGGTGCCCCCCTGCCAGTCATTTATGGTGCTTTGTACGTCATGCTTGCTTAGTGGAGGTTGGCTACCTGCTTATGGTCATTTAAAATCAGATCCAATTTTTCGTGTTCATTGTGATTCAGAAAACAGGAAAAATAATTTCTCTTTTAAATTTTTTATTTTATATTGACTATTAAATGGGTATGAAGCAATATGGACATAAACCCACTGCCCAGCTCACTAAGTACAACGATCCAAGTTCACTGAGTACTCTACCTGCTCCTCCCTGATCCCGTTCTCTCTGTGCACGTGGCATCATGGAGGAAGTC